>APFE030491078.1:0-11618 GCA_000404065.3 Pinus taeda | reverse complement strand
ATTTTGTTTTTGATAATTCTACTTCTCTTAAGCCCATTTAGTCTGAGTGCTAAACATTAGCTTTGGTACCACTTTGTATTAGAGATATAATTTATATTTCTATAATACATCTCTAGCCCATTCAAGTCTAGTGTTTGAACTATAACTTTGATACCACTCTATAACATGACTAATCCCCTAATGAAATATTAGAGATGTGAGGCGTAGTTACACCCAAACTTCTTGGTTTATTATGAACATGTGGTTATCAAAATCATCTTTCTTTTGTCAACTCAAATCAAATTTATAATACTACCATCATCTTGTGATGTCTTTCAATGGGTTGGCCAAACATTGCATTTCGATGAAATACCTTTATATCTTGTGCAATATCTTGTTGTTTTTGAGAAATGGGAAGTTGATTTCATTGGGCCCATTCATCCTCTTACTCGTCATTTGAATGCTCAACATATAATTACCATGGTGGATTATTAGACTCGTTGGGTAGAAGTTGCTCTAGTTAAATATTTCACTACTAATATGGATGCTCTGTTTATCTTTGAAAACATTATTACCATGTTTGGTTGTCCATGAAGTCTTACAAGTGATCAAGATTCCCATTTCATAAATGAAACTGTCCAGGCTCTACTGCATAATTTCATGACGAAACACTATAAGATAACTCCTTATCATCCGGAAGCTAATGGGACTATCGAAGCTTTTAATAAATTTTTAGAGAAATGACTTACTAATTTATTCTCTATAAACAAAGATGATTAGGATGAACGAGTTCCTACTACTTTGTGGGCCTACTGAACTACAGTCAAGCAGTTTCAAAAGTACATTATTTTTTAATTGGTTTATGGGAAATAATTTGTTGTTCCTGTTCAGTTTATTATTCCTAATATTTTCATTTCTCATGAAAATGAAATTTCTTAAGATGAGTCCATTCCTGAAAGAGTGCATGAATTATCACAGCTAGATGAGTCATGATTTCTTACTTATTTTCATCAAGTTGTTGAGAATGAGTTCCAGAAGGCTTGGCATAATCAAAATATCAAGAAGAAATCATTTTATGCGGGTGACTAAGTATTACTCTATGACAACAAGTATCACAAGAATCATGATAAGCTCCAAATGCATTGGCTTGGTACTTTTTGTTTTGCGGAAATCAAATATTTTGGTGTTGTTTTTCTTGCTCAATTAGATGGTACGCTTTTCTCTAGATCGCTGAATGGTGCTCGCCTGAAGCCCTATTTTTCTATTTAGGTAGGATAGTTCCCTCAACAAGTATTTCAACAAGTTAGTAGTTTGTGTTTTCAGTCTTTTTTGCAAGTTTGTTGTCTTTTCGGTTGCAACCCATTGCGGTCAGGGAAATTTTGTCATATATTATCTTGTTAGTGTCATTAATGATTGTCTTCTCTATCATTATTTCTAGTCATGTCCGATTTAGTTACCAAATTTGTCTCCCAATGCCCAATAATATTTCCTTCTATAGTTAGATGTTACGTTATGTCATGAAATTCCTCAATATGTTTTCAAATCATCTGTCACTAATTCAAGTTTAATTCAAATTTCTCATGCTTAATGGTTAGTCCTCCACCTAGTCGAATTTTCTATATAGTCTCGATCTTCGTCTTCATTTTCATCTTTACTTTTCTCACATTCTCAGTTTCCGCTCTCGTTATGTTACCATTTAACTTTTTTGCCCCTCTGTTTGTTTTATGTATACCCATCATTCTTTAACCATGGTTCACCAAGTTAGAAATGTTGTCAAATTGTACCTTATTTACTCTCGTATTCACTGCCAGGACAACCTCTTGGGGAAGTATGACAAATACCATATTGTTGATAATGACCTCTCTAATTCCACTTTGTTACTTGTGTTTTGGACCAATGTTTCTATGGAGCCCAATACACATTCCAATGCCCACTCTACCAAGAAAGTTAGACCACTCTTCTTTCCCTTGAAGCATTCCACTCTCCTTCTTATGCACAACTTACCTATTTTTCACACCGCTCGTGAGGTACTTTACTGCACCGAGTTACTAATCATTCAAATTCATTGGGGTTCTCTTTGGTTGGATTGGGAATACCCCATTCATGTGGTAGATATATATAGAATCACAAGATTGTCCACTTATGGTGCTGACATTGGCTAGGATTTTCAGAAAACTTCTAAACGTGGCAAGAAGGTAGATGAGAATAATTTGTCTAAGAAGTAGGGAACCACCAGAAAATGTCGTGGAGTTGTTATTGATATGATCAATAATATGTCGGTTCACGTTGCTGCTATGATTATCGCCACCAAAATCATGTGTCATTATACCAGAGAATAATGTTTGTTTGATGCCATCTCAGTTGCAGAAGCTTGCATCTGAGGTGATAATCCAAATTGGTCTAGCTATCTCCTTCATGAGTTATTTGAAGCCGTCAATAATGTTTATGCTCGACCCACATATTTTGGTTTTGGATTCCTAATTCTTTCCCTTGTTATGTCCAAATGGTGTGCTCTAGAAGGCCGCAGCCTTGCCATAATTGTGGAAAATGAACCTCTTTCATATGCTTGTGCACCTTGGCGCAACACTTAAGATATTGTCAAAAAAGAGTTTAATGATCTTGTATTTGGCCACTCGTTCAAAAAAATGGACGATGTGACTAGAACCATTTCGCGAGTGTCACTCTCTCTACTCATCCAGTACTCTCCTTAGGCCTGGTTCGATATATCTCATATTTCTTGTTATCTTTGGTTGAAGCATGTTTCTCATACAACTTTTTTTATGTATAAATTGTCATTGTACATAAGTGAGAACGACTTCCACTTTGAATTCATCACTTGGCCATTGGTCGTCTTGTGGTAGTAGAATGGAAAGATCCTATACAACTTTGATGAAATGAAGCCTATCGAAGATGTCCCTTCATCTTTTCAAAAGCACTCTAAATATATGTCAGAAGATCTCCAGCCCCTCCTGAAGAAAGATAGGGAGTGTGTGATCTCAGCCCATGCTACTTTGTCGGAGGTAGGCTCTTTTGTTCTGCAAACTCTTCGTGTACATCAAATCACTCCTCTGTCCACTGCACCACCCTCTATTGCATCCATCATTCAACCCGCCACCATCCTTACTTTCCTTTCACCTCACCAACTCCACAACACTAACCTTAAATCCACCTTCATTGACCTTGATGTCGAGCCTCCATTCATCGATCATGTTTTTTCCATTGATGAATAACAACCCTTATCTCTGCATGTGGCCTCCGAAGAGACACCCCATTCATGAGAAGAAACCTTATCATATCATATGGACTCACCTATTGTCATTGATGAGCCAATAGATATGGAAACTAACTCTACTTTTGTCACTTCTGTTGGTTTTGCTAACACTATCATTCCCCCACCATCAATTGTTTCTCCTCCTGTTGCTACTTCACCTCATCTATCTTCTTCCACCAATTCGTTCATTTATGTCAGGCCAGTGGCTAATTTATGAAAGACCTTGAGCAGTGTCATCAAGTGATCTCTCTTTCCTCACAACAACATAACATCATTACTTTTATTTCGACCCCTGTTCTTCATAGAATCAAACATAATAAAAAAGGTTGATTTACAGAGAGAATCTTCATTGCAAGACTAGTCAGAGGTCTTAGGTTCTAGTGGCCAACCACTACAATTGTGACTTCCACCACTAGATCCCATTTCAGTGGACACCCTTAGCATATTTTTTATTCATGCCTCTATGTCTCAGATGGACAGTTGCCTTGTTTAGACCGAGACTTGATGCATATATCTTCAACATACTTGTGAAGAATGGGAACACAAACTCCATGTTTCTGCTACCATATAAACTTAGTTGTGCCTTGAAAAGGATGTAGTATAAACTTAGGAAAATGATGTTCATTCCGAATTGCAATCAATGTCGCCTACACTTGCACCTTTTACTGAAGCGTTGCCTGAATATTTCGTCGCCTATTCCCGTACTGAATGTTTCACTTTTTATGAAGTGACATATAACTAAATTTTCGCCCATAACCTTGTGTTCCAGGACACTTTCGCTACCTTACAAAAATCCACATTAGATCCCTAAGAGCTATTCAAGAACCAGATCCCTAATAAAATTAAGCAAGTCACCTTTATCCTAGACATTTTTCAATAGTTTATGTAGGAGTCTTAATATATGGTCAGTCAAATTTCCAACTGCAGTGGTGTTCTAGCAAAGAAGAATAAAGTTATTGGTCCCTTGTGTGAGAATGTCAAGAACCTCTTCCAGTAAGCGACGATGACCCATGATTTGACAGTGAAGAAAGAACTCTTAGATAAAGCCTATGACTTAGGTGTTCATATTAATCATTTGGAAGATGCATCACAGGGGACTAAATGTGTTCTTCGTGACCTCCACCCATAAGCAAAAAACCACTTCCTCACTTTGAACAAATTATCTACTCTTGTTGATCAGCAACTCCAGGAACTTGTACAGTCGCAACCCATTGATCTTTCCATGAATATTTATCCCTACCAAGTTTTCTATTTATGTATTATGAATGAAAAGAAAAAGCTAAAATAGGTTTATACTACTATAATAATAAAAAACACTTAAGCTTATTAGGGGAATTTTTGTACACGTGTGGTATTAGACTATGCGATTCTTTATCCACTTGGGCGAAGGCTCAATTGACTATAAACCCATTGCCTAATTTTTTCATTTCATCTACTGTGGAGAAGATGTTAGACCCAATCATCACTTTCACATATCTAAAAGATGAAAATTAGTTTCAGTGATGAACTCGTGTATTTATTTAATTTGACCTAGTATGGTGAATCATCACAACTCACAGTCCAACAATCTTCTTAAGAAATATATTATGTAGGGGGTAGACTATGCAGAAAGGTGCTAAGATAGATTACCTTGCATAGACCAAAAAGAAAATCCTAGAAAGCACATTGTAAAAGGAATACAAAAGCATCAACAAAAATGCATATTAAAAGCTAATATTAATAAGTATGTTAAAAACTAATATTAACCAGTAATAATTAAGTGAACTTATGTTTTATGAAATAGATTAAGTATAATTATGCCAAAAGACATGTTTATCTTGGAACAGGGTTTCTATAATTCTAATTTAATTAGTACTAATTAGTATGTAGATGGTGCAGATATAACCTACACATTATTCTTTTTGTTCTTTTAATTAAATTGTTTAACTTAAAAAAAAATATCATGTCAACAAGTGTCATATACTTGTGATTTTTTAGACATATGGTATTTATGAGGTATGGTTTTGTAACAAAATTGTATTTACATGTTAAAGAATTTCCATGGTAAAGTGGGGGTAAATTTCAATTATTAGGAATCTTATTCTATATTTTAGAAAGAAAGGAAAAAATAAATGTAACTGTGTTTTGAGAAATATGTGTGTATGTTTTTTTCATTAAAAAATTATTATCAATTAATGTATGTTCTCCAAATTTTTTATTTTAAAAATTATATAAACTATTAATTTTTCCATATTGCTAAGTACAAAATATATTTAAATGTAGAAGTTTTAATTAAAATGAAATACTTGAAAATTTAACTTTTCAAAAATGACCATAAGCTAAGAAAAAACACATGCTCTAAAAAAGTGAAGAATACTATACCAGTGTAAAAAAATTAATTTAAAAACCAATATTGATAGGTAGCTTAAAAATGATGTTAATGAGAATATTTAAGTCAATTTATGTTTTAAAAAATAGATTAATTATAATTATCTTAATGGATATGTTTATTTTGGAATGGGGTTTTTAGAATTCTAATTTAATTATGAGTAATTATGAAGTGGACAACATTTTAAAATATTCATAGTAGCCTACACAAATGAAAGGTTGGGATTTTTCTATGTTCTTTTAATTAAATTAATTAACTAAAAAATATCATATCAACAAATGCCATATTAAGTGAGTTACGATATTTGGGCATACGGTATTGAAGAGCCATGATATTGCAACAAAATATATAGACAAACTAACTTAATTAAAAAACTATACACTATTCAATCAATCAAATGCACCATAAAAATCTAAAACTATATCTAATTTACAAAATTATATTCATAATGAGGATGTTGTTCATGTTCCAATTGTTAAAAATTATTTATCATCATAGTATGGTAGGGACATTTTTGTTATATTTGTTAGGACATTGTTGAAATTTTTTGTTATATTTGTTAGGACATTATTGGAATATGCTTTAGGGGCTTGTCCAAAGGCCATTTAAAAAATTAGCATCTATTTGGGTTAGGGTAAGGAAACGATCTTGTCTAGTCGATTTTGTAAATAAGGTAGCTAAATTATTATTTTTCTTCATTATGATTTAAAATTTAAAGATATTAATTATAGTATTTAGTGATATTTTAATTTAATGATAGTTTATTTTTAAATTTTTGTTTAATAATTAATTATGTTAAAGTTAAAGTTTTAGATTACTCGCTAATTATAATATTTAATGATTGTTTTATTTTTTGTTTGATAATCAATAATCTATAAGTTTTAGACTACCCACTAATTATGGTATTTAATGATAATTTATTTAATGATAATTATATATAAATTTTCTTGAAAAATGAATTACTTAACTGAAAGGAAGTTAAGATAAGTGGGACTCAAGTGCTTTTAAGGTTTTTTTAGTAAAATTAATTGAAAATTCCTAAGTAATTTTGATAGAAACTTTATCCATAGACCTTAATGTTTACTGTTTTTCACAAATTTTAAGATTCCTTAGATCATAAAAGTGATTATCACATGGAATTTGGTGACTACCCAGTGGTTATGCCTCTTAGTTTTAGTTCTAAATATTTTATATAAGAATAAATCAATAACTTTAAATTTTTCCATTTTAATCAAATCTTACCTTTTTTAAATCAAAATATATAATTATTATATATATATATATATTATTTTACTATATATTTAATTTTAAATAGAATTAAAAAAATATACATATTTATTCTATAAAAATATTTTAACCAAACCAAACACTTTCATTTTCAATGAAATTTAAATGAAATTATTTTCTGTAATTAATTTTGAAAATTATTTCTTAAATTAATCCATAAATAACTTTTACAAAAAATTATATATATGAAATTTAATGTATAAAAAGATTAAAAACAAGTTTAGCTTCTGAATGTGAACCTGTTGGGCATCCATCAATAATGATATGAGGGCATCCATCATTAAGGGCGGATTGTTACTGCAAAGGAAATGGATTCAAAGCTTAAAATGGCATGTACTAATCCAACTGCCCCAAGATCTCAATCATTGAAATCTTGTAATTTGTAACGGTAAACTGTTAGGATAATAATCAAATAGATGGGCTGAACTAACCTTGCTATAAAGATGCAATTTGCTGGCAAAAGATATTATATATTTGATATAATTTTTTAATTTTTAATTATACAAAATTTATATTTATTTTCTAATTTATTTTATAAAGATAAACATTATTTATCAGTAAACATAAAAGTTAAATAAATTTTTATCGGGAAAGAGCATGAATAGCATGAAGTTTGTTAATAATTCTGTTGTAAAAAAAGTACATGAATTTCCCTAAGGCGAAATTAAGTTTATTTTCCTAATTTCACGTTTGCGAGAATACACTGTGATGAGATTGGATTTATGATAGTAAATGTAGTATCCTTGATATTACATTAAAAATTAAATAAAAATATAATAATTTATTAATGAAATAATTCGTGATAAAATCAAAATTATATCTATTATTATAATATCTCTAATCATTCGATGTTTTCCACTACCGACTAATTTTAGAAGATCGAGCCAATATCCAGTCTGTACTATGCCGTTCATATTCGACGCGTGATGACCGCTAAGTATTATTATTAAAGCCCAGATGTTTAAGTTATACGATTAGTGGTAGGTAAAACATAATTTACATTATATTTTTATGGAGTTGTCTATAATGTGACTTTTTGGAGATTCCGGTGACGGAATCCGGCGGAAGAAATGAGGTTAGATCTTGATTTTTAGCAGTTAAAATGGTTTTTTAACTGCATATTTGGATTCAGCGCTTTGGAAAACCCCTGGGAGCCATTGATTGTACAGAAACTAGCTATCAAACTTGGGATTCCAATGAATTGCTGCTGGATTTTGACCAGAAAAATCCGCTGGAAAAGCTTTCAAAAAATCGCGTTATAGACTACTGCTATTTTTATTAATCAATTAAAACCTAGTTGTGGAAGGTAGCAGGAGGGACTAATAATAGTGAGTACAGGAATAATAGTGAGTAGCGCAATTTACGGGAGTGGGCATGCGTTTGTGAGAGGAATCATCATTGTGCCACGTGTGTGTCACAGGTAAGGTATGCGCGTCAGTTTGTGAGAGGCAAGTTTGTTATATTTTCTAACAATAAAGAAGCATCTTACGATACCATAATGCCACTTGTGTTTGTATTACCCTCCTCCAACGTTCAAACCACACAAGAAATACCACACGGGAAATAGATGTATCCGGCGGACTATTCCACATGAGTTGATCAAACGTTCACACCACACCAGAAATGCATATAACCGGCGGATGGTTCCAGATCAGGCAAGCGCTGGAAATATATAGCCGTTCAACGAACTTGGTAAATGGCTCTATTTATGTCTTTCGAATTTCTTTTTCCACCATTTTCATCCTCCTCTATACATCTATGTTCAGATTGTGTGCTGGTCTGTGTGGTTTGAGTCAGAGGTCAGTAAGTTTATGTCTGTGGTTTGAGTATGGGTATGTGTCGGTCTGTGTGTGAGGCAGTAGTCAGTCATGTCTGGGTAGATAGAGGAGGAGGGTTTGCAATTTTTGGGTTCATGGAGATCAATGATCCTCGTTTAGTATGATATGCACACCATCAAAGTCTATTTCTATTTCTGTATACAATTCTATTTCATATACAATTCTATTTCATTGCTCTGTTTTTTCTTGATTATAAATTATTCAATTGCCATTTACATCCTCATGTAAATAATGTTGCTGAAAAATGTTTAAATGGTGCAGGTCATTGAGGTTGTTGGTAACGCTGGCTAAAGATATGAAATCATTATTGCGAATCCCACCTCCAATTCCAGGTATGGCCTTTCAATTAATATACCGTATGATTTGAAATATTACATATGAAGGTGTGCACAATGTGATTTAGCTTACCATCCCGGCAGCAACAGGGTCATATTCTTTTATGTTTCACCCTATTCCTCTATGTTTTATAGGCCATTCGATATGTGAGAAGGACCTGTAACCTTCAATCCATAATCTTGTCGTACCCTTAATCTCCACACATAGAAGTAACCCCAGAATAGTCATTTCCATATAGAGATGCTGGTCGTAGGGGACAGGAAAGAATCTAGCTACATACTCTGGATAGCGAGACTAATAGCGGGTACTGCCACAGCTTCTCTGCATAATACAACCACTAGTTTCTCATGCACGGGTAGATTAAGCTGGAAGGCACCGCCAAAAATAAACCTTACCCTGGCATATACAGAGGCACAGCCAAAAACCCCATAGGGCAAGATCCTACAGATCTAAACCCACCCATTTCTATTCATTCTGCAATTCAAAAGCTAGACGAATATCCTGGCACTAGTCATATAACCAATTGTTTGACTAGTATTGTCAATAGTCATAGAACCTCCAATAATTCAGACCATACGTTGTCGGTTGCCTTCGCTTCCTTTAAGTTAAAAATGCTTTTGATGCTCTATACCGATTCCCATGAACCTTTTTTTCCCTGTGCTTACAAAATCCACTGATTAAATTAAAGGATTGTACGTGATTGATTGTTGATTCCAAGTCAACCCCCAAGGAAATATGGCGTCAACAATTTTGAACTTCGTAAGACGCAGGTCGTTGGCACGAACCAGAAACTTTTTCTGGGGAGGAAGCTCCTTAATTTTATAAAATTTGAAAGTTTCAAATATTTTTTAATCGAAAACTGCTCATATTTTGATCACAACCCAAACTATAAAGTAATAGTCCCAAATTTAATTCAATCCAATGTTATAGCTCCTTTACAAAAATGTATTAGCTTGGTAGATTTTATAATATTTGGAATATTTTTTTAATTAGAACTGGTTTAGATTTTAACCACACTCCAAGCTATAAACTAATTACAGTGTGTCACTTAAATTCAATAATTCAGCGTCAAGGTGGCATTCTCATATTACAAAGAAATTACAGTCATCCATATAGTGATTGTCATATTACAAAGAAACTACAGTCATCCATATAGTGAGCTTTACTTTCTTGGAATCGTAAAAAAGTACAGCCTGGTTGATCTTGATCATTACTACTGGATGGGAAAGTATTTGGATCCATGTGATTTTATTAAATGTCATATCCATCTACACAACAGTAAAAATAACATACCACAAAAAAAAAAATTTAATTGTTTGCATGGCACATATCATCATTCGGAATTAAGGTTTAACCCCTTGGTAGTCTTTAGTATTTCCCAACGTATATTATAGCCCTCGTTACCAGGGCGACTTTACAAGTGTAATTAAGGTTGATTTACAATTCGACACCCATCCGATTGTGCAGTACCTACCCATACGGCGGATCCTGCCACCGTATATCAAATGCATGAGACATGGACAAGTGTCCCGTCTAGATATCATCGATCCTTTGAACTGGTTGCAGATCGCGAGGAAAGATATTACATTGAATGTATTAGACAGGTGTTCGGCTTCTCGGGATGTTGGCAGGGATCGACGATGGGGATTCAATCCCGCCATCGGTCGGTGGTAACCTCGCTGGCTTACCATACAAACCCCAAGTTAGGGTTTCTATTGTTCATTCTTCGGGAGAGACCACCTCGAGAGGGTCTGTACGCGCAACATCCTCCTACCATGTCTGCTACTCAGGTATTTCGTCGTCCCTGTGAATAATTTGGAACCATGGTGTATTCCTGGAGCTATGCGGATGATCCCCACTCCGTTTATTTACTTTTTTGTATGTTTGCTTCCTATCCATTTCTGTTTTCTTGTTTTAGACAATTCTTTTACCCAGTTTAAGGTGCGGATCTGTAACTAATTGTTAACATACTGTATGGTGAACAGGATTGAAGCTCGGCACGGCAATGAGGTGTCACAGTCATGGAATCTCAAGGTGACCCTGTCCACGGTAAGAGCTGCACCTCTAGAGTGGATTAACGTTAAAAAATGAAGAGTAAATTAATACCCTTCTTTTCCTTGTCAGGTATTTGCATGTTCCTCATGAATGGGGTTCTGTTTTTTCCTTCTGGCTATGAAGCCCTCCACAGCCGATGTTATGGCATTCTTTTTTTTAAACTATCACAGGATTACTGTAATGAAATTCCACCTTAATGGGTTTCGGTCTTATTTAAGGTTTATTTGTATTCTAGTGAACTCCCGAGAGCGGGGCTCTCTTATTTTATGTAATGGTTCTATTTGCCAACCGTGGCGTCCTGGGTTTTGTCTCGGCCTTCCAGAACTATTAAAGGATCGTCTTTTGATTCGGCCTTCCGGAACAGTTTAATATTAAAGGACTGTCTATTTTTGAGTGTATATGTATATGTCTTTGTCTTACGCTGAATGAACCTCGGTTCTGAACATGTAGTTGATTTTTTCTCCTTTTAAAAGTCGTTCATATG
>APFE030491075.1:110695-122902 GCA_000404065.3 Pinus taeda | reverse complement strand
TTCTTTCCAAGTTCTTTTCTCTTACAAATTCAGCAAGCAATTAGAAATCACCATCACACACACTTTCACTCATATAGAGATCACCTTTCACACACTTGCACTCATTTGTCTATAATCATCATTCCATTTTAGGAAGATAAGTTAATCATAAGCAACACCCCTAAACAACAAAAGCTCTAAGAAAGTTACTTAAGTACATATAGTACACCCTCACTTCATCAGTTTACGAGCCCCGGGTTGACAATTAATACTAGCAATTTAGATAACACTAAATTGACTAAACAGAGGCAAAGGTTGAAACCTTATTCAGAGGATGAGTTCATACATGAAAATACAGAGAGCTTGAGGAAAGAAGGTACAAACAGTTTGCACACATTCCCAACAGATGGGACACCCTCAAGTTCACAGAGGCAAGAGCTATAAAAACAACAAAGTATAGAAGTTTCATCTCTCAGGTGTTCTTTTGAGAAGGTTATAGATATAAAAGGGAATTTTAAAGAGATCAAAACAAAGAATGAGCAACTGAAGGCCCAAGCCTATGCTCAGTACTTAAAGATGGCCCCTTCAAGCCAAACCAGATTGATGTCAACCTTTGACATCAAAGAGGGAAAAATGCAAATGAGTTTTCTAATGCCCACAGTGTTGCAACCAAAATATTTGGCAGATTATCTCAAAACTGACTTTGAAGTCATGGCTAAAGACATCCACCCTATTGATCAGATTGAATTACACAAGCAAAAAAGTGAGATGGTCTACTCAACACTAACCAGCAAAGCAATGATGGCTCATAGATTGCAAAATTCATTGAGCAACACTACAGCCCAATTGCAGTAGGAGAAAGCCTCCTCATAGGCAAAAGATAACAGGATAAAATCATTGGAAGAGTTAGTAATTGAGCTGGGTCATGACCCAAAAGATGTTAAGGCAGCAGAAAGCTTAATTAAGAAAAAGATTGAAGACATAGCTTCACTTAGGAAACAGTTGAAGTTTCCACCACTCATTCACCCTCAGATTGTTGAAGTGATAGAGAAGAAAAATGAAGAAGAACGTATGGACTTGGTCCTTAAGTTAAATGAGCAACTAAAGGAAACAAAGCAGGAATTGGAGAAAGCAGTGTAGTCAAGGCAGAGTGAGTCGACCACACAGCCTCAAACTGTAGTGCCAATAGTTTCAACAGTAGTCCCTTCCACACTGCCAACTATTTTAGCACCAAATATTCCTTTGGCAACATTTGCACCCATAGAGACAACAGGTACATCACAGGAAGGTACATTAACGCAGAGCACAGAGGACTTAATTAAGTCCATGGAAGAAATGAAACTCCAAGTCACATAGTTGCAAAAAGTAAAAGATAAATTCACTACTTTGGAACAAAAATATGATATATCCAAGTTGAATTATGCAGAAGAAATAAGGAAAAACAAAAGCATGACACAACAAATTAAAACATTGGAGAAGGATCTATCATTTGAAAAGCCTTTGATAGACATCAGGAAGATATTATGGACCAATATCATTGATTCCATCAATGATATTTGGCCATCAATTCAAATTATTTTTGAACAAATTGATTTAGTAAAGCTTTCTCTTGAAGAAATTAAGAAGACCAGAGAAGAGCTAGGCATGAATCCTGAGGAAGCCACTAGATTAATAAATTTTTTGAACAACAAAAACGGGCAACAGTTAGAACAATTAAATATTGAGGATAGGACTGCTACCATCCTCGAACTGAAGAAAGTTTTGAACAAAAGTAATTTGATGCAAGGCCTGGAACGTAGATGTCAAAGCATGCAAGAAGATATAGATAAGTTCATGATAAAATTTGACATCTAAAGAATTAAAGGACTCCCAAGCCCTTCAGTCATCAATGATAGGTTAATGGTTTAAATTGATTACATTGATAAATTACATCACCTGGCTGACAGTCAAGCTAGTTCATCTTCAGCCAAGGCATTACCAACAGGGAAAGTGTTGTACGACAATTTAGAGAACCTCTTTTTCATTGAACATGAAGTAAAGCACTTATTCCCAGTACAACCCAATTTTGTAAAATATACAGAAGCAGATGAAATTTATAGGAAGCTAACAAAAACAAGAATACCAAAGGATGATTGGTGGTCCAACATGACTGACATCCTATAAATTACCATGGTAAACAATGAGGTAAATAGAAATATTTACCACGGTAAATTTTGGTAAATAGATTAATATTGGTGAATAGGTAAAGAGTATCAGTTACAGGTGAAAGAGTATTAGTTAAAAAGATCAAATCAAATGTCCATCACAGAGTTACTGAGACAACGGCAAGATGCAGATTTGTAGAGCATACCTCCAGCTCATTCAACAAAAATAAGGACAACATAAATTAGTTCATTATCTATGACTATATTCAAGACCATCTGTCTCTATATTTGTGTAAATAGATATTTATTTTCCTAGAATAAATCTCATTTAGTTATGAGATATTTTGATGTAAATTTTGTATAAATACTTCTTTATTCGAAGTATTAAGGGTGGATTCAAAGACATTTTCTTCTAGAATTGAAGTGCTACTGTACCAAGATTTGTATGGCTTGCTAGATCAAGGAATAAAGTAAAGATTGTTCACGGGATACTTGTGTCAAATAGAAATCAAATAAGTATTCTATATCTCTTGTTTATTATTGTTTTTTCTCTCTGTTTATTAATAATCATATGTGTTTTCATGAAATCTGAATGATAAACGAAATAATGATATCTCAGAATTTTCTTTGCTGCAATCTGTTTTAAAAATTTTATCTTTCTTAATGTTTTCTTCTAGACTATCATAGTTAGGGAATTATTGAATGCTCCCTTACTTCTTAGTTTACCCCTTTGGCTCAATTGAACAACGAATTCTTAATTTCCCTTTGTTGATAGGCCTCTTCTATCCCTCATCTTGACCCCAGTTAAAGGATTCTTCATTGCCCTTTATCCCTGGTTAAGACCATCTCATCCACCTGAACTTGACATTTTCCTTTTGTTTTACTATCTTTCCCTATGAGTTTTCCCTTTAGAAAGTGATCTGATCTAGTTAAGCCAGTATTCAATTGACTCCATAGCCCAGTGACTTGAAGGCCTTTCTCTATCCATCTGCTCCCAGAATTCCACCATCCAACCAAAAATCCCCTACAAGCCTTCATAGCTAGCCTAATATCTCACAAAACAAAGCTAAATCATAAAGAGAGAGCCCTCTCTGAGTATAGATTGGATAGATTATGTACTTAAAAGATTGGTTTGTGGTTACCTCGGAGTGTCCCTTCTTTTGATAACTTCTAAGGGAAAATCTGAGTGATAACACGAAGAATGATAGGAGGAGAAAGGGAAAGAAACATGCTTCATTAATAGACAATGATGATAATAATCATCCACATCAAAAAAGATCCATTGATGAAAGTGAAAATGATATACATTAGTTTTTCTCTTTTTCCCTTAGAGGCATTGATTAATCAAACATATTCCCTAAGTTTAGACATAGGAAATATTTAAAATTTGGTTAATAATCTAATTATGTCATTTTTATGAAAAATTCCGAGAAATAACTTCTTTGTTTTGAATATTTCATGTATTCTAGCCTCTCCATAAAATTTCAAGGCTAGAACACATTTGATTCTACAAAAACTAACACCCCCTCTTAGCAAGGAATGTGTTTTAGTGCTATTGCACACTCTCTAGGAGTACCCTGTCTCTACATCATTTCCTGTCATGCTGCTGATGTCTAGCCATATTGCCCACCAAGTACTACACAACTCTGATATATGATGCATCTGTGCTTCTGCTGGCCCTGCTGAACTGCTCCCAACACCACATCTGCACTGCAACCCCCTCTCATATGTTGTTTCTATAAATGCAACATTTATAACTGAAAATCATCCAAAATACTGAATCAACTCTAATAAATATAATGAATCTATCACCCAAGTCTCTCACCACTGCTAGTATATGCACTATCACTGAAGAACCTGTGATGTTGCTAACTTTGCTTTGTGGTTTTTGCATTGCTATCAAATTTGCATTATGCTCCCCAGCATCCAACTCCTACTAGTCTCTGCAACTATCACTTTGGCATCTGACTACATTAATTATCACTAATCCATCCTACTACTAAAAACTATGCCCCCCGTAGCAAGGTATTCATCCATGAGGTTGACTCCTCAAGGATCATGCCCATCTTTTGCTATTTGGGGCTACAACTCCAAATCACCGCACCTCACTCGTAGAAATATATCAATGATCATAACGTGGTCTTCCTCCAACCTGAAGGATATCCTATTGATCTCAACAAGTGTTGGAGCCACGTCCTGCTTCTCCTCTTTTCCCTTATTTTTTAGAGGACATTGGTTACTCTAGTGATAGAGTTCACTTGACTTGAAGCGCTTGACCTTCCAAAACTCATTCATTCTTCTTCTTTTTCTCCCCCTATCCCTAAATGTGACCCTTATTTGCGAGGACCACATTCTCCTCCTCCTTCACATTATTTTTTCCATTACTCCTACCACTGATGGAGCTCTTTATAAGAGCTCACCTCAATTCCTCCTACTGCAAGTCAACCCACATTCTATCCCAATATCGTAGTTTTTCTCTGCCCAATATGATTTGGACAAAAGCCTTCTAGTCCTCGGAGACACTGTTTAGTGCCAATCTCACAAGCTTTGTTGGTTGCGGCACTGCCCCAATAGCTAACAACTCATCTTGAACCTCCTAGTGAGGAAGGGGCTTATGCCTTCCCCCTTCTACATCTGGATGGACCTCACCCTCTCCTCGAGGAACATCTTCTGTTGCTCAGAAGTATCCTGACACAACATGGCAAGAGCATCCCACATCTTCTTGGCAGTATCTTTGTGAGCTATATTTGAAACAACATGATCCCACACTCTATCTAGGATCATTTATTTCACCCGTTCCACCTCATTTCTATACTCCTTTAGCTAATATACATCCTCGGGAACTGCTACCACTCCATAAATATATGTTTTCTGGCCAAACTCATCTGGAAGGAAGGACATCCTTACCTTTCAGATGACATAGTTGGAATCCCATCCAACCTATCCTGGTCAAGAAGCCCAACAGTGGCCATGCCAACAAAATGTTGGAAATCCCCTCTTTGCTTCTGCTCGGCTTCCACTTTTCTATTTGCACTCCCTTCTCGAGTGATAATTTCTCCTCACAACGACTATTGATCTACAAGAAAAAAATCAAACTCCTTGAGACTAGAAGTTCCCTGAGGAAAAATTTCCCTCTTTGTTTGTTGTTCTTCCTTACACCTGATGTTGGCTTTTCTCTAACGTACTCCTGCAAAACTTCTACGTCGAGCTAAAAATCTATTGAACAAAATTTTTGAGTTTCTCCCTCTGCCACTAAAATCATTCAATCTAGAAAGATCGGATTTTTCTACCCCACTAAGAAAAATTGAACCTCCATAAGTAATTCTCCCTCCCAGCAAAATGACTGCACTTCCCCTGGGAATTTCAACCTGTTTCCCACAATGAACAGTGAAATTCCTCCTCTCTTCATATCTGACCTCTTCGGCTAATCAACTCCACTCTGATTCCATGTGAAAATTCCAAACTAGAATCCTACTGTAGCAACTAGAGAATATTATCCTAATTGTTAATTTAATTTAACAATTTATTTGTTGTTTTCTATAGAAAATATTGAGTAGATCACACTGCAATCTACACATAAAAAATATAGAATAATAAACATTGGAATAAATGCTAGCACACACACATAAAAATACAAAATAGTTATTTTTGGACAAAAGTCCCCAAAAAAATCCAACTTGGGAAAATTGGTGTAGCAACTAAGGGTTTTAATATCAAGCAGAAGTGAAAAATCTCAGTACAATATGGATGTGTGAAGCTAGCAATCCACAACAAGAAAATCTAGGTAAAACACTAAAGGGAATTTACTCTCTCCCATAGGAAATCTCTCGCATGAATTTCCTTCAGAAAACTCGGCTTCCAAACCCCAATGTGAGCCTCTCCAACATAGCCTCTGCATTGTTTATAACATGTGTGGCTTGTAAATGCCACTGATGAAGTTTTTCTACATCCAACTGTTGAGGAAGTCATCTCTCTCACCTTCTAGAACCTTTGTTCAGCCTTTAAAACTCAGAATTTGTTTTCTCACCACCAAATTGTTATTCCTACTGAAGCTATTGTGTATAGCCCCTATGTTGCCTCTTTGGGATAACTCAACCCTCTTCCTGGTGCCTCTCTAGATCAGGAAATATTTCCTCTAGATTATTGTCTCTACCCCTCACTTACCCTTATTCAATCTTTGGCTCTCCGACAACTGTTATTTCTCTCTCGAAATCGATGTGTCAAGAAAAGTGAACTGCAAAATTGTCTTCTCCATCACCACATCAACCTCCTTTTATAATCCTTTGTTGGGGCACCAAAGACAAAGATTAAAACATAATCGATGGCTAGTATCATAGTTGGATCGACCCGTGTGAGTTTCTATATTATTCACGCCTTGACTTAATTAATATTGATTAATTAACCATATTCCTTAAATTTAGACTTAGGAAATATTTAAAATTCGTTAATAATATAATTTAGTCATTTCTAGGTAGAGTTTCAAGAAACAATTTATGGGTTTTGGAAATGTAATGCATTCTACCCTCTCTACGAAATTTCAAAGCTAGAACACATCTGATGCTACAAAAACTAACAAGGTTTTCCAATCTATAGTCAGGTACCCAAGGAGAAGAGATCAATAATGGATCCTTATAGGAAGGGAAGATTTGTTGGAAATAGTGAGACATTAAAGCCTTATAGGATCTATGCTCTAATTCTATGACAAGTTGAGGTCTCCTGGGATCTCACATGGATATTGATGAGGAGGAGAAAGAGGCTCCCATGGATGTGGGTTTAGGTCCTTATGTATCTATGTAACATCCTTTAGGTCACCATGAAGACCCATAAAGGCCCACGAGACTAGTGGACCTAGTTAGGATCATTATTCCAAAATTCAAGAAGAGATCATCATGGCTTCAAAGTACATTGAAGGATGCAGATGTCCATGCATCTCCCAATGGAACCTACAGGGAAGGAAAATGTCCTAAAAAGTACTCAGGATATGTAGCACTCGTGAGTCACATCATTGATTCCAAGTCATCAAATGATAAGGAGGCAGTAGGCCAACAAAGTTTGGAAGGATGTCATAATGAGGTAATATCAAGCTATCATGAAGAATGATGTGTGCAAAATTGTTATGAGACCTCAGGGGAATTCAGTGGTGTCTTCCAACTGGATCTACATAGCTAAGGTTATCAAACTCACCCATATATTCTCAAGGTTTTTTTAATGAAGAGGATAACTTACACTTTGGAGGAAGTCATGAATGATGATTTGAATAGGACTTTGCATAGTTTTCAGAAGGATAAAAATTTTAGTTTAGATAGTTGGTCTATTGAATTTTTACATTAATTTTGATTATTGAAATTATGATTTTTATTTTAGAGGTTGTAAAATATGTAGGATAGGTAACATAAAATCAAATTGAAAGTCATTATTATGGGAGTTTTTTTAAATATGATTTCTCTTAAGTAAATATTTGTTGTCTTTATATGTTATGATTGTGTAATATATTTTTTAAAATTATTGATTTTATTCACATTATTTAAATTAAACATATAGTAGAAATTAAATGCCAAGACATGCATTTGTTAATAATATAATATCCATGTTGGTAATGACTCAAATGGTGTTGAATAATTATCATATTGATATTAATGAATTGATTTCCAAATTTTGAAAAGAGATATCATTGGAAATGTTGAAAAGACCATTAAAAAAAACTAAAAAAAAATAAATTTGGTAAAAAACAACCTTAACAAATAATTTTGATAAAAATAATTTTTAGTAAAAAATAATTTTGGTGAAGTTAAATTCAGGTTTTGAAAAATAAGAATCCTAATAAAAATAAAAGTTGTAAACTGATAATGAAAGCCCCAAAAAAATAAATGAATCAAATTTATGCCCTATGCACTTCAAATTTATCCCTTTAAGTTGAATAAATAATTACATTAATTATAATTTTAACACGCATCAAAATAGTAGAGATGATATAATATATTTTATTTCATCAAAATTAGCAGGTCAATGTTTTGGCAAGGTGGAGTTGTCATGGTGCTACGAACCATCAAATATCATATTTTTTAAATATGATTAAGTTGGAAGAAGAAAAAATCAATGACATTTTAATAAAAATATCATTTTATAAATGCCGTAGTTTAATTAGTTGGAGGAATTGTTTGGGAAGTTATAGAAATTTCGGTTAAATTTAGAGAAAATTGGGTGAGGATTTTTGCAAATCCAAGTTATAGTTGTTAAACTTCAAAATTTTAGGTGTCCTAAACTTTTTTGATGGTGCTGAATCTATTTCCACTATCAAAAACATGATTTAAACACTGCTTCTACAAGATTTTTTGAAAAATTTTTACCCAAATTCCAGCCACTTTTAGCCAGAACAATTCCTCCGCCTCTATAGACCACTCCCTTATAAACACTGCAATAATATTATTATCCATAATAAAATATCATATATATTCTTTTTCTATAGATATCATGAAAACTCAATGTTATCGTATTGGATATGAGGAAGGGGAAAAAGATATATTAATGACATTTTAATAAAGATACCCATCTGGTAAGCACTGCAATAACATTATTATAACATTATTACCAGAGAGGATGAGACTGCAGGTGGGTCTGAAGAAGAGCCGAGGTTTCACCTGGCAAGTCAGTATGAAAGTCGTTTCACGAATTTACTCTTCAAGCGGGTGCTCTGAATGCCAATGCAAAATTTCAACGGTATGGCAGCATCGACTTAGACAACCTAACAGCAAATTCCGTTAGCCACTCGATGTAAAAATTAATGCTGAAATCTTCACGGATACGGCTTCCGTAAATTTATATATTCATGAAGGGGCAATTATGCCTCCTACGACCTGATCAATAATCCAATAGACTTTCATGGAATGCAGGCGCAGGTAACAGATCACAGTTGTTCCTGGTTACCCATAGTTTTACTGGCAGTCTTACGATAATATAAAAATAATGTGTAAAACTGACTATGCTGGTACTCGTGGTTTATTTTAGGAATAGGTTAATGAGAATTTTAGATATTTAAAAAGGTGGTGTTGTTTTTGTGTGATATTTTATTTATTTATTTTGTTTTTTTTTGAAGTGAGTCTAAAAATATGAGTTGAAATTTTGATTGTGTTATTTAAACTAGATTTTTGATTGTATATATGAGTTTAGCATTTCGATAAATTTTTAAGCCAAGATTATTTTCAAACTTGTGATTTCAATAAATTATTACCCAATTTTAAAGAAATTAAACCCGAAAAACTCATTAGAAAAACTTCCAAAAAATAACACTAAAAATAGCTAGATTTAAAAGTTCAAAAAATATAAATAAAATAAATTAATAATATGAAAATATTTTTTAAAATTTTATTTCATAATGTAACAAAGTTTAACATTACAAGTTTAACATTACAAATGACTAATACATATTTTACATGGTACTATTGATTGAATTACAAAACTTGTAAGAACTAAATCTCTCCAAATAACCATTCAATCACATCCTCAAAACTTGAATCTAAAAAATCTCAAGCATATAAATCCGAAATAAAACTTTTACGGGTTTCTATGACCGACTGAAAAAGCGCTGCCAAAACCACCATCATCCTTCACGTTATCATCCGGGTCCAGCGAGGGCTATAAAACGGGGGCGCCCTCAGCGGATTGATAAGAATCACAACAATAACGTTTGCAATTTGCCATTATTTCAGGTGATATTTATTTCATTTTCGCTGTGCAGTATGGCTATCAGGGTATTTGCCTTTGCCTTACCTCTAATGTTACTACTCAAGGTTGGTGAGTTTAAGTTGATGGTAGATTTTGTTAGATTTTTGACAACGAATTAAGTTAGGCGGAATGTAATTGTATCGTAGTTAGTTAGTTTGGCGGAACTATTTTCAGTTATGTAATGTTATATAAATAATGTAATGGCACATGAATCAAATAGTGCGGAGTGTTCACCCATTCGAATAAAGATTCAGTTGTTTATTTCTTGGCATATCCTCCTGTCTGTGTTTCTTATTCATTTAGTTTCTGTCTGATATCAACAATTGATATCAACAATTGGTATCAGAGCCAGCGAAAGAGGCTGTGCTGAGCGTGAAGTGCCTGGAGAAGCCTGTGAAGAGCAGTGCGTGGAGCTGCTGTGTGTGAAGTGCCTGGAGAAGCCTGTGAAGAGCAGTGGAGCTGCTGTGCGTGAAGTGCCTGGAGAAGCCTGTGAAGAGCAGTGCGTGGAGCTACTGTGCGTGAAGTGCCTGGAGAAGCCTGTGAAAAGCAGTGCGTGGAGCTGCTGTGCGTGAAGTGCGTGGAGCTGCTGTGCGTTGAAGGTGGAGGAGCCTGCGTGTGCGTGGAGAAGTCTGTGAAGAGTTGCTGTGCGCATTGAATGAAGGCCCGTGTTGCTGCTGCGTTAAAGGTGGAGGAGCCTGCCGTCTTTTTTGCTGGGCGTGAGTGCTATTTGTGCTCTAGAGCAGAGCTTCCAGACCTGCGTGGAAGAAATTCGGGTATTTGTTAAGGAATTTTTTTTTCTTAGAATTTTTTTTTAAAGCAGTCAGGCAGAAATTTTTTTTTCACAGAAGAAAGGAAAAGGGACAGATTTTTTTTTTTTTTAAGGAAAGAAACAAGAAGGAAAATTTTTCAGGGTTTTAGGAAGACAGTTTTGTTTATTGTTGAAGAGAAAGAAAAATTTTCAGGGTTTTAGGAAAAGAGACAATTTTTTTATTGAAGAAATTCAAGGTTTTTTTTTTGTTGGAGAAATAAGGAGTTTGTTTTCTAAAGGAATATAAAACCCTAGAAAGTCTGAAACCCTAGGAAAGGATAAATGGCCAAGATGTCGAATGCGAAATTCGAGGTGGAGAAATTCACCGGAAAGAGCAATTTTGCTCTTTGGAAACTGAAAGTTAAAAATCTGCTTGTGCAACAAGGGTTGCACAAGGCATTGGATAGGGAGACTAAAAAACCTGCAACCATGACCACTTCAGGCTGGGAGGACTTGGATGCCCGAGCTCTCAGTACCATCCGGCTATGTTTAGCGGATGAAGTTCTCTTCAACATTGTTGAAGAGACTACGGCGTCAGGATTGTGGGAAAAACTTGAAAACCTCTATATGACAAAATCATTGACAAACAGAATTTATCTGAAGAGACAGTTATACAGCCTTAGAATGAAATAAGGTTCAAACGTTGCAGAACATTTGAATGTTTTTAATACACTAATATGTCAATTAACAGATATGGAAGTCAAAATACAGGAAAAAGATAAAGCCATAACCTTGCTGTGTTCTCTGCCTAAATCATGGGATCACTTCGTAACTTCAATCAGTTTCAGCTCTGCTGATACTTTGAAGTTTGAATCAGTCGTGGGAGCTCTTCTGTCTGAAGAAGTACGAAGGAAAACCAACACTGAAACAGCTGCATCAGAAGCCATGGTCGCTAGAGGACGCTCAAAGGAAAGAAGAGAAAAACCAAGGGGAACTTCCAGATCGAAATCGAAAGGAAAGAAGTGTAAGGCGAAATGTTGGAACTGCAATAAGGTTGGACACTTGAAAAAGGACTGTTGGAAACGAAAGGAATCCGAAAACCTGAAGAACGAAGCGAATCAGGTAGATTCAGGTATGATTGATGAAGTTTTATCTGCTGAAGAATTGTGTATGATAGATGAAACTTCACCTGAATTTAATGTCTCTCAGGGTGTAGATAGCTGGCTGTTAGATTCTGGTGCTTCGCATCACATGTGCCCACATAGAAACTGGTTTACCTCATATGAAAATTTAAACGGTAGTTCTGTGTTTATGGGTAACAATATGTCATGTCAGACTATTGGGATGGGAGATATAAGGATTAAGATGTATGATAACACAGTTAGAACATTAACTAGTGTTAGACATGTACCTGATTTAAAGAAAAAATTGATTTCTTTGGGAGTTTTGGATTCAGATGGATATAAGTTTACAGGCCAGGATGGTGTCTTGAAAGTCTTCAAAGGAGCACTTGTTGTTATGAAGGTAGAAAAGGTCAGAAATCTTTACAGGTTGAAAGGAAGTACTCAGATCGGTGAAGCAGCGGTTGCGTCAGAAAAGGAAGAAGCAGGCACT
>APFE030491075.1:79600-104281 GCA_000404065.3 Pinus taeda | reverse complement strand
TGGTGATATAATTTATAGTTAAGTTGTCAATTTTTCTTATTTAAGATATTTTTAAATGCATAAACGGATTCAAAATTCTGGATAACTTGGAACACTCAAATTGTATAGTTTTACAGCTCAAACTTGTGATTCCAACATATCCTTGTCAAATTTCAAGAAAAATTTTCATATCCTTGAGAGTCCATCTGAATATTTTTCGGGTGGGTAGCTTCATTCTTAGAGTCAGTGAACTCAATGTTAGCAAGTTGATCTTCTTGTATATTTATTTTCAGTTCTATCTTCCTAACTTGCCTCTAAATCTCATCCAACTAAAACTAATTCACATATTGTCCCTTTCATCTTTCTTTTGATACTCTACTCATGGAAATATCAATTTTCCAAGACACATCAATAGCTCTCAAGTATTTGGTTTGTTAGGATCGAGGGAAACTAGTATTAAGCACTCATTCACCACTTGTTCCATCATGTAAAAGTCCAAAATATATCTTCTTCTCATCCTAGCATCCTCCTTTGTTGCTACAAATTCTTTATCAATATATATAGGGGTGTACAACTAAAAAACCCGCTAAATTCCTCCTTAGAAGTTTGTTAAGTGTGAGAAATAAGAGGGAACATCAACACTTCGTCTTCCTCCGCGACCACCTCCCCTACAAATAGCTACACCCCTTCCTCCATTTTATCATCCCCTAGGCATTTTAAATTGAAACGTTACAAATGAAACATAAGGAGGAAAATAATTGAGAAAATGATAGGTTGTAGCTATGGATAACCTATAGAGATGATGGGAACCCATAGAATCCTCTATATCCTATCTTCTGAAGCCCTAAAGTATAATAGTGTTATCACAATATAGATCCACTCCCTTGAAGGGCCAAAGACTAGCAATATATCGTTGATGATAGAGAGATTCAAAATTCCTCCCTGCTACCAATAACCAAGGTTGGGAACAAAACCAATGCATGAGTGTTGTAGTGATCGAGAAATATTGGCCCAAATTGAATTTAACTCTAAGCCCAGGAGGGCAGAGGTCACCCCCTATGTAGATGACAATGATGCATGACCTTGATGATGCAATTATCATATCACCAACCATAACAAGATTTAAAGAACCAACGAAAAAAAAGTCCAATATAGCTCTAGAGAAGCCATGACATTAGATAATGGATAAGTATAAATGAAAATATGAAGCTAAAATGACTATAGTTTAACTGAAAACTCGACTAGAGAAAATGCAATACCCCCAACTAGAAAACTAGATACCACCTTGAGATTGGATATAGATAAAAATACAAGTGGCTGATATGAAATTACTTCCCCCTACATAATTTGTTACGGTAGGGAAAATTTTCAGTCAGTAGCACATTTCTTTTTCTTAATGGATTTACAAGAAAGTTGGGTTGAAAAAGCCATCCATTATTTTATTTGAGCTTTTTAATGACATTCCTACCTCATAATTACCATTATCTACCATGATAGTGGTAAATGTCATCATATTATGAAATAAGCCTTCCCTACCACTGGTGTTATCACCACCCAAGATGTGCACTGTCAAAATATTTTCCTAAAGAACTCTACAAAACCCTAGCTAGGACTTTTGCAAGCCCTAATTGCTACAATAGATTTACCCTTTCCAACCACTCTTCCAATGCCTAATGCTAGTGGAGGAAGTGATAGTCCCTCCTACAACAAGATTATTTTTAAAGGAAAAATATTGGAACAACCTGTAGCTTCCATTCCTAATTCTTCATGTCTAAATATGGATGGAGACTAGCAAAACCAACATCAATCATCTAACTATGTTTGGAAATGGAGACCAGTGAGTTGTCTGCAAAATGTAGCTATAAATCCCTTATTTAAGGTCCAATCAAAACAAATTGGAGAGTGTATATAATACATGTGGGATCATGCATTATAGTAATTTTTTGGGAGTTTGGCCACCCAAAAATTATTTTTCCCATTGGGTATATAGCAAATGGAAACCAAAATGTCATATCAATCTTGAATTGGGGGCCAAGATATTTTTTCTTGTTATCTTCACTAGTTTAGAAGATCAAAACTACATGTTTGAAAATGGGTTGTATTTTTCAAATTCAGTTGGGCTTTATCTATGATTCTAGACTAAGCACTTTTAACTTGAAAAGAAGGATACAATGACACCTATATGGATCTAGATGTACTTGTTATCGTAGGATTTTTGGGATGAGGACACTGTAGATGGAATAGTGAATTCCCTCATGCATTATATTAAAATATTTGAAGTGACTAAGTTGGCGAGGTATATATCCTATGCCTACATATGCATGTACATAAACATTTCTAAGCCTCTCCTGGAATCAATAGATGTATATTACCAAGATGAAATATGGAAACATGCAACTGATTATGAACACATTCCTTTCAAATGTCGAAGGTGTCATGAATAAGGTCACTTACACTGTAATTATCCATTGGTAACCTTGATTGAAACCCATGAATCATCCCTGACTCAAGCGTATGACGGATTTACTATGGTTGAGTGTAACTGCCACAACCTTAAATCCCCTCTCCTTCATGTTAAAACCCTCTAGAGAATGAAGTAGTGGAAGCAAATAAATATGGTCAACTTTCTTTGGTAGATTCTTTTGATACAAATGCTACTAAGAAGCCACTTGAAATTGAGTTGAAAGACCCGTTAAGTCACCCCTCCTCCTTGGATATTCCCCTATCCTCTTTGTAAATCCTGCTTCCCCTACTTGTAATCCCTTCATCCTCCTTCCCATCCCTAACTCCCTAAATCCAGTCACCTTTCCCCCATATATCTCCATTGTTTTACCTAAGGAAGCCAAATCTATCCCATATTAGGCTAAAGAAATGTATTTGGATGTGCTCAATCTGTGGGAAATAACGAAGTCCTTTGAAAGGTAAAGACACTTTGACTCTCTTATAGCATCAAGTTTGCTTATTAGTTTGAGCTTATTTGAAGTATAAACATGTAGTGTCCAAATGAAAATCGAGTATCGAAAGAAATGGACCTTTGTAGGTCCAAACACACTTGTTAAAATATAACAAAAAAATCCATATAGAGATGAGAAGAAGCAAGGATGAAAGAGTAATTTACTATTACTAGATGAATTGGGAAGCATGCTAGTTAATTCAGGATGAGTCAAGGTTATGTGTGTATCCACCAAGTCTCAACCATGAAAATTGATTTATAGAATATGAGGGGACTTAGATACAATGGTAAGAAAAGTCTCTTGAGAGATAAATGGTTTAGGGAGAAACTATTAATAACGATGATCCAGGTAACAAAAATATCAGGTGAGGTTTTGTTTATAAAAATGAGTAACTGGAGGAAAAAATGTCAAGTATTGGCAATAGATGCCAAGCGTTGTTGTGGGGGACTGACTATTATTTTGGATGATCAAGATATATAAGTCACCATAAAGTATGCCTCATTCTACATTCTAACCATACAATTCTAGATAGTCAATTATGGGGAATACTACCATCTCTCCAATGCTTACGGTCCTAATATCCCAAATGATAGACCATTGTTGTTGGAATTTATTGTCGAGATCATCAACTTAATCTATCCATATCCATGGATTATTAGAGGATATTTCAATATTATCAAGTCACTTGTTGAGAAGAAGGGTAGAATTCAGAAGCGAGAGACAGATAGAATATTGTTTCAGGATGTAATCAACTCGTGTTTCGTCATTGAGGTGGAAAAAAAAATGGCATTTATACCTGGAAAAACCAACAAGGAGGTCATCAATAGGTTGCATCAAAGTTGGATCAACTCTTAATTTATAATAATATCATGAGTTGTGATGTATCCATTGAGGCCTCCACCCTCCACAACCATGGGTCAGATCATTGGGCCATAAGCCTTAACATTGATTAAAAAGCCTACCCTCAAAATCATTCATTTAGGTTTGAGAAATCTTTTCTTCACCATCCCAATTTCAAATCAATTATCCAATAGTGGTGGGAGAAAATAGGTTATATAAATTGATCAACTATTTTCTATTTGTATAAAAAACTTAAACACGTCAATTTTAAAGTAAAAGGTTGGAACAAAGGGAAGTTTATAAACATACTAGAGGAAAAAATAAATTGGAACACAAAATGGTAGAGATCCAATAGGAGGCTATATTATACAATAGATATTATAATGTAACTATGTTCAAGGAAAATACTTTGCAAGAATTGAAGGAATGAAGAAAGTAGGAAGAAATTTTGTGGAAACAAAAGTCTCGCATTCATTAATTCAAGGAGGTGGAAAAAACAACTTCCTTCCATATGTCAATGCTCTAATATAGGCACTAGAATAGGATTTGTTTGTTGAAAGGTTACAAAGGAAGAAAATTAGAAACCCATCAAGATGTCTCTCAACAACTAGCTTAGTTTTTCTAAAATATTCTTTTTTATCCTAAACTTGACATAAAGAGGGAAATCCAACAAATAACTTTATATATTCCAAAACAAATAAAAAATGCACAGAATGAGGAAAAAATCAAAGAGATATCCTATGAGGAAGTTAATACAATAATCAAGGCTATGCCCCATAATAAATATATAGGGATGGATGGATTCACTATGGAATTTTTTCAATCATGCTCGCCAATTATAGGATATTATTTTTTATAACAATTGAGGAATATAGAGAGTATAGATCAATACTTCAAGCTTTGGATGGCACTTTCATAACCTTTGTGCCCCAAAAAGAAAAGGTGGAGGATCCCAACAGTTATAGGCCAATTTCACTTTGTAATGTCATTTACAAAGTTATCACTAGGATAATAGAAAATAGGCTCAAGTCATTCATCCCCAAGGTCATCTCTCTAGAATAGATTGGTTATGTTGAAGGGAGAAAAGTTATGGATAGTATCATGGTCACTCATGAAGCTATCCATTATTTGAAAATCATAAAGAAACCTAAAATGATGATCAAAGTGGACCTATCAAAAGCCTATGATAAAATAAGTTGGGAATTTTTATGTGGCATATTGAGGGTCTTTGGTTTTGTAGATGAATGTATCACATGGATTTATCATCTTATATCTTCTACCACCTTCTCGATCATGGCTAATGGTTCTCCATCCCATCCTTTCTAGTATTCTCAAGGAATTAGGTAAGGAGATATTTATCTCCATTTCTCCTTATTTTAGCAGTAGAGGGGTTGGGTTGATCCTTCAAAGCAACAACAACTAAGTGAAGGATAAAATTTCTTCAACTATATGGGGAGGGTTTACCTCTTACTCGTCAATAATTTATTGATGATACCATGGGACTTGGTACCCAAATGGTGTAGGAAGTCTGGACCTCCAATCATATATTGGATCAATTTTTTGTGGCTTTAGGTATGTATATTAATAGATCTAAATCTCGAGTTTTTTTTCTTTAACACCCTTGTGACCCTTCAAAGACAGCTCATATACTAGGGATCCAAATCAGTAACCTCCCCTTAAACTATTGGTGTGCATCTCTAATAGAAAACTCTCTCAAATGGAGTCTGTGGGAGGAACTTCTCACTAAATTTCATCCTAAATTAATGAATTGGATGTTTAGATATTTGAATATTGTGGTTCAATTATTACTCCTTAAATTTATTCGTCAAGCCCTATCTATATATATTTGATCAACTATGATGGAACCCTCCTCCATCCTTCAATAATTTCATAGAAATCAAAGATATTTCATTTAGGGAGGCTCATGGTTAGACAAGAAATGGACTTTAATGGCATGGCACAAGATGTGTTGACCAAAAATCAAGGGAGGACGGGGTCTACATGATCCATCCATCATAGTAATGGTACAAGGTGCAAATATTTGGTGGAGGTGGCTACAAGAAGGCATGAACCTCTGGAAGCGTGAGTATGCACCTCAAACATCTCGACAAAAAATTATTAAATTGAATACATTAGCACATAGATATTTGATCTGGACCATGGCCAAGAAAGGTATTGGTTTGATTCAAAAACACTACTTTTGGGAAATTAAAAATGGATGCACATCTTTGTTTTGGGTTGATTCCTAGAAATAATTTCCCAAATTAGATGACCAAATTGAGCTAGAGCATTTAAGGCAACAAATGATAGACAAAGGAAAAATAGAAAATTAAATACTACTAGACATAGGAGGTAATAGAGTAGTGATGGCATTGATGGACCCCCCAAAGAATTGGAACCCTAAACTAGACAATGAAGTTTGGAGGAAATTTGGAGAAATTTGCAAAATTTACAAATCTGATTGTCCAATCATGAGGATAAATTAATATGGGGGTATAGGTCTAAGGGGACTTTCTCTGAAAATGAAGCCTACATATCTACCATTAGAAGAAGTCTAATCTAAAATATGGAAGCAATGTCTTTGGCCAAAATATGTATTTTTCTTTTCTTGTTGATGCAAATAATCCATTAATGTGGGGTAATACTCAAAAGAGAAAAGACCATGGTCCCTCTCGATGCCCTTTCTGTCAGCGATGCTCTAAGAATATGGAGCACCTTTTTAATATCTGGACAAAGAACTACCCGAAAAAGATTCCACAAAAAACTAGTAAGAGTTTATAGCTAGCTAATATTATTACAGTCAAGATTGCAAGTGTGTAACTTCTTTCATCCCTATGAGTATGGATGTAATTATCCTTTAAAATTCTTTGTAAATGTAATCCATATTTTTTTAATCCATGCAAATGTATGATATATACAATTTGTATTTATTGTTATGTGAATATTATATTATATCATTGTTAATATCATATTAGTAATTTTTTTTAGTATTTATATACAAACTTTATAATAAAATCTTTGCAAACATATTTATTACCACAATAAAATAACCATCAAATTTTACATGTCTAACATATTTATAAACATTAAAATATAACAACATAATTGAAACAAAAGGTTTAGATTATTTGTTAACTTCTAAAATAAAACTCAAGATCTTTGATCATCACTAAAATGTAATTACAGTCCTAAACATCACTAAAATATAATTCTAGTCCTAAACATAACTGAAACTTAAACCTTAAAAAATAAAAAACGACATCACTTTCCAATTAACCTCTCATTTACACAAATTACTCCAAAAGTTCTCCCTTCCTGAATTCATTTTTTTTTTTTGAATTCAAGAAACCCATTAACAACAACCAACTTGAGTTTCCTTATTATCTTCACTGTGGTATCTACTTTACTCGTATGATTTTATTTTTCTTCACAAGTTTCAACTATTAACCTCCCAAACTCTATAGTTATTGGATGCTTTTAGACTTACTATAACGTTTAGATTATGATGGTCACCATATGTGCTAGCCTTTTAGTCCGCACCTATGATATATGTGAATGTATGTACTTTAATATGAAGTCTCCATGACTAATTGTATGGTTCACAAGACGTGCATATATTTTATGCAATGAGTCATATTTCTGTTTATTGATCTCCACGTTGTCAAGCTTATCGTGGCTCGAATTAGAGGAATTAGAGTTAGAATTTCATACGTTGAGGGATCGTTTCATTTCTCATGTGGAACTAGGTGAATTAGTAATTTTCTGGATTAATTTACAGTTTATAATTAATTTTAATAATATATTTAACATTTTATTTAGTAATTAGATATACCAGATTTTATGATTTAGTAAGAATCTAGATTTTCTAATGGGAAGTCTACTCTTTGGACTTACATCATAACAAGTTATATACTCAATAAGATTTTAACTGAATTCATGTTTAGTTTCACCCGCTAAAGCTAAAACTTACTGTTAAACCACATCTCACTATATGATCAGATGAATATGTTAACAATGGATAATTTAGATGGTTTATATATGGCTCTTTCATTGACTTTTCTTGAGTTTCTTACAGCGATTTGCGAGAGTATTCATAGTTTCACCATTTTCTAGTGCAAATGCAAGAGGTAGATGCAGTTCCAAATACCATTTTCCTATTGCAATTTTTTTAGGGGTTTTCTTTCCTTTACTCATGGTGAAAATGTGGGGTTTCTGCTAACTACCTCATTGCATCTATAGGTTACATTTCTCAACAGGAGTGAGGATTTTGGGGCATCATTCTACCCTTCTTCCAATACATAGGTCTTTACTCCCACTTCACTAGACTATGCTAGCCATTGCCGAAGGAGTTATTGGATAAGCTTTCACAAAAATTTTAAAAGAAATTTCTAATATTTGCTTCCCTTGGGAAGTATATTTACAATTAACAATTTTCTTCTAAATTTATCTCCTTGCAAGATATGATGGATAGGAATCCCAAGGTTTGGGATCCTCTAAAGGTAAGAAATTTCTTTAACCCCAGTACCTACTACCTTCCTTTAATTACATAGAATGATATTATAAAGTTTCGCGACTCATTTTTGTTTGTTCATTTCGGCTTATGTACACTACTCCATTTACAGTGGAAAGGGATTCTCATTGAGGCTTTTACCTTCTCCTCTGAAGCTTTGGCATAGGTTCTAGGTTCTAATTTTAATGATTCTTCTACCAGGTTATTTATGAGCATGACTATGCTACCACATTCTAAATACCCTCTTGTTCCCATACTGGGTTTGTTCATAGTATTATGGTTTTAGGGAATTGTCCAGATTTTGTGGCGCCTATGACCGTCTTGTCTTTTGCTTATATAATCTGGAATATTTTTGTGTAATACTTGTTTTGCCCTTGCATGCCCACCTGCATGAGGATTCTTTATGGATTTCTCTACTCATTTTACTGTATAAATCTTCTTTAAGGTTCGAGGCCTTTCAACCCAAAAAAAATGGGTTACTATTCCACTTAGGCTAGGATATACCAATGTATTTTATTTTTGAAATTATTCTACAGTTCTTCATTTTTGCATGTCACTAACGACACTTCCATAAATTCTCCCCTCCAAGACTGAACTTTAACCCCTAAGTGCATTTTTTTAATAATGTATTTATAAAGTTGTTAACTAATTTCTTGGGTACAAGATATAGAATTTTCCTTCATACGCATGGATTGAAGAATAAATTCCGTTATTTATTTTTGTGGTGCACTTGAAAATCTTTTGTTCTTAATGAATACTAGTTATATTATATTACTATGTCTTTGTATTGGTTATCTTATATTTTGCTTCAACATACATATATATATATATTATTTATATATATATATTATATATATTATATATATATAGAGCTACATAAACTATTTTTGTATATATATTTAATTACCATATTTAGTCGAGACACACCTATGGCTACCCAGAAAATCTCTACTAGTTTTGTGTCTTAATCTCCCAATGCCTGAGATCGACTCGTATTTTAATTTACTCTTGAGGATTTAGGAGGGAAACTTGGGCATAAAACCAAAATTTGACCTCCTTACAGTAGTAGATAATAATGCATAATAAAATAGAATCTTTTTCTTTTCGCAATAACAAACTTTGTTATTCTAAAACAATTCTTTTATTATTCTGGTTGGGAATTATTGTATATTTTGCTCTCAAAATTATCACAAAGATATTTTTAATTGTTGATATAGTCTCAATTTTTACTTTCACTTGTAGACACATGTGTTTCTTTCATTTAAACCTTATTTTATGTCTCCTATCTACTTGCAATCACATAGTTAGTCCAACAAATACAATTCTCTAATTTCTAATAATTTTTAAAACTTGTGATTGATATCTCAACCAAGTCATATTCATACAAGTATATTCAAGGCTAAACAATTATATTTTTTTTCTTAACGAAGACATATTCACAATTAGTATAACTCATACAAATATATTCAAGGCTAAACACTTATCTTTTTTTTCTTCTTTCAGAAATATGTTAGAGGTCCCCTACATGTTCCTCCCAATCTTGAACTAACTTGTTAGATAGTTCTCGCTAGCTCTTCCTAACTGTTAGGTTAAACCAAGAAGATTTTGTTGGAGTTTATTTACCTCCTCAACCCTATGCAACTTCCTGCAAACCTTTTTGAGTTTACTAGTCTTTATCTCCCACCATATATTTATCTTCCATTGTGTCTGGTTCAAATTCCACCAATTATCTAGGTGGTTTGTTTAATTCTTTCTTGCATTTTTTTTCTCCTCTTCGAAACTAAAATTCCAACCCAAAAGACATAAAGAGGATTCTTCTTTATTTTTCGTTTCTCTTGCCTCTTTGGGCATAACTATTTCAACTATTTCCCCATGAGAGTTAGAGGTTAATCTCTCATGTTAACATGTTAACATATTTTTGAGAGATTTAATATTCTAACATAAATTATTATTCATTAATATTTTTCTTATGTTAGAAAATAAAATAAAATAACATTTCAACACAGGTATTTTTAATTTCTTGAAATAAATAAAATTCACAAAATGATTCTTTCTAGGGGTATTATAATTTATTTTCTTTTCTTTGTGTGAATGAGGTGATGTGCTTTACTAGTAAATCTACTATATGAGAGTCATCTTGGAGGATTTGTGAGTTTTTCTCTTTACTATTCACTCATTGCATTCCTTTGATGAAATAAGAATCTTCCATCTATCACGAAAGGAGTACCACTTTTATAAAAATAAGAGTCTTTCTTGTTCACCACAAGGTTTTCTCTCAATGTTGGAACAAGAGGTCATATGAGTGGATGTAAGCTGTGGCTCACGTGATATATTAGAATTAGTGGGCCCTTGTGATAATATATCATAAATTCTTATCACTTTAAAAGATGTTTGAGAAATGGCACAACCCTGCAATATGTCTATTGTTGGATTACAACTAGGTCAGTACTATTGGTGCATTTATTAGCAAGTCTAGTAACACATCTAAATTTGTTGTTGATTTCTTATTTTTTTCTTTTAAAGGTTGTTGTGCCAGTGTCAAGCATGTACATGTACAATTATATATAAGGGAGGACACATAAAATCAAAATGGGAATAAAGGATTCTAGCAAACCATTTCTACTAGAGTTTTTCCTTAATACGATTTCTCCAAACTAAATCTTTGTGTCTCTATATGTTATGATTGTGTAATATATTTTTTATAATCATTGAGTTTATTCACACTGTCTAAGCATACAGTAAAAATTACATGCCAAAACAAGCCTTTGATCATTGTATAATAATCATGTTGGTGATTCACTCAACTAGACCTCGAATAATTATGCATCATATCCATGTCAAAGAAATTATTTCCAATTTTTGTAAAGGGAAAAAATTCAGTGTTGAAAAAAATATAAAAACTACAAGAAAGTAGATAGTTGGCTCAAAAAAAACTTTAACATTAAAATTTAAAAAATCCCTAAATAAAAAACATCCAAAAAGATATCAAGTTAGATGTCATTCTTGCAAATCAAAATTCCTAAATAAAAAAACAGCCAAAAAAATAGCAAGTTAGATGTCATACTTACAAATCAAAAGGTTTAAGTAGCCAAATATCTATTAAAACATCTTATCTGAAACAAACATGTCAACCATAAATCAAAATTTCTCCACCTTAAACACAACAATGATGTTTATGAAAAAGAAACTTAAACTATCTTGCAAATCAAAGTTCTAGTTTTGAAAAGTAAAAGTCATAATGACAATAGAAATTGGAAATAAGTAAAAAAAACAACAAAATATATCTAACCTAATCAAATTTAAGCACTATGTGCTTGAAATGTTTTCCTTTAAATTCACAAATGACCTTGCATTAATCATAAATCCAAGATATATCAGATTAGTACAGACAATATGATATATTTTACTCAATCAAAATCAGAAAGTCATGCTTTGGCCTGGTGAGAGAGTTATGCATCTATTGGGCCCACCAATGATCAAATATGTTATTTTAATGAATATCATTAAATGCCTCATTCCCATTGGTTATGAGGCAGGAAATAAAAAATTCAATAGCATCGTAATAAAGATAAGCACCGCAATAACATTACAATCCATAATAAAATATGATACTTTTTTATTAATATCGTTCAAGGCTTCAGTTCTATCTTCCCTTGGTTATGAAGGAATGAAAAAAATTCAATGGCATTTTAATAAAGGCACCCATATTGTAAGCACTGCAATAATGTTACTATAATAATAACATTATTATTTCAGAGGATGAGACTGCATGTGGGTATGAAGAAGTGCCGAGGGATCACCTGCAAAGTGGTTATGAAAGTCATTTCACGAGTTTATTCTTCAATCGGGTGCTCTTAATTCCAGTGCAAAATTTCAAGCCATCGCAGCGGGGATGGAGGAGATGGCACATGAATGTGCAAAAGAATCTCAGCTCTTGCGTGAAGGTGTTTTAGAATGCATGAGTGTCTCCACGTTATTTGATGGTTGTGCATGTAGGTTTTAATGATGTTTAATGTGTGGGAGTTTTTTCCAGTAATTGGTAGGGGTATTAGACTAAAGTATGAGGTGGTTTTAGATAAGCCTTGATTGCATGAGGGTTTTAAGGACTATGGAGGTACAAATTGCTTCGGCAGAAGTTAAATGATATGAAATTATGTTTTTTTGGAGATTGTTATCGAGTGTTTTGGAGACCAGAGGTGCTGATTATATTGGGATTAATCTTAATTTTGGGGGTAAGTGGATTTATTTGTTTTAAGCATGTAGGTCCTTTCTAGAAAATGGAAAAGATATTGTGGGATGTTGATAGCAGGCTCCTTAGAAAGAACATGCCATTTGGTGAACTTTGTGACATGTTGTGTTTCACAACCAAGACAGGTGGTGCTCGGGAATCTTGTGGAGTAAGGCACCAAAAGGTAGAAGCAGAGGGATCTCAAACCATCAGTAGAGAAGTCACGTCTGATCTTGGAAGAAGATGTGAGTATCAGCTATGTGTCGAACCTTACAGGAAAATCATTATGGGGAGATTTTATCACATCAGGCTAGAGAATGAAGATTTAACTTTGCGAATAGAAGAGAGATGGAAATCTCTGTTAGGGTACATTCCACAGTTTAGTTTGTTGATAAAAATTGGTATCACTTTTAATTTTAACAGGAAGGAGACATTGAGAAGGTGATGGATACGACGTGGGTAATTGGTAGGGGACTTCTTTGGTTAAGGAGATGGAGCCATGCGTTTAACCTAATAGGGGAAATTCCAAAGCCCTATTTTGTCTAGGTAAAGTTAGTAGGATGTCCTTTGGAATTTTGGTCAGTTGATGTGGTGAAGAAGATTGTTGCGGTTCTCGTGAAATTTGTATGGCATAACGAGAAGGATTTGAATGTTGTTGATAAAAGAGTTTTGTAGGTTTTGGTTGAACTAGAGGTGTCAAATGGATTACCGAAGGAGCTCAAGATTACCTAGGGAGATTGTAGTTCGACTATCATAATCGATTTTTGGAAAATCCCATTTAGATGTATGTGGTGTCACCAAACAGGGCATTTGAAGAATAAGTGTCCAAGGGTTTTCTTCAATTCTAGGGTTTGTTCGATCTCAAAGGGTTTGTATGATAAGGAAAAAAAGGGTGGGTTTAATCCGAAGCTTGAAGAAAAATGTTTTTTGCGAATTCAAAGAGGCAAGGAGGGTTTGTGAGACGAAGGTGCAACAATGGGGGGAATGCAGCAGGAAGAAAGAGATTGTATGGATTTTATACCTCAAAATTCATTTGATAATATCAGGATGGGGTTCAAATGTGATTCGACAAGTGACATGTTTCCCTTTCTTGAGCTCAAAGATCCTTCATCTAGTAGAGAGTTGGTTGCAAAGAATTAAAATGAGAGAAATATTAAGGAATAGATTCGCCCTTATCAATGAGACATCTTAGAGCCTTTAAAGGGTATGTTAATTGACTCTTTATCTCTGGAAGATATTAAATTTCTTGATAGTGTAGATGTACTTTCTTCTTCAAACCCTTTTGCGATGGGAAATGTCTCTAGGGTTTGTTCTTTTGTAGATTTTGGTGAGAAGAATGTTATGAAAGGTGTTAATCCAACCTTGCAGAAGGATGGTATTCAATGCGCATTCCTCTTTTCTTCAAACTTTTTAATAAATATTTTGAAGGGAAAGAATCCCTTGTAAAAAGAAATCCCCCTGATGATTTATTGTCTCCTATTTCTACTCTGTCAAAGGGGAAGAAGGTAGTGGTTCCATATTTTTTGGTTGATGTAACTTTAAATGTTAGGCCTATTCCTTGTTCTTTTAGTTTGAAGATTCTTGATGCTATGTAAAATGTAATGGTTAGGAAAAAGAGGCCTAGCAAGAAAGCTATGACAAGGGATGTGCGAGTGATGGGAGAGAAGGATTGTGAAATTTCTATTTCTCATAGTTCTAAATGAGCCCTTGGAGAAGTTGAGCATGAATGGGTAGTGATCCAATGATAGTTATGTCCTTAATTCTGATGGGTATGGGTGGAATTAAGAAGTGACGTTTCATCTGTAGGTTAATAACGGTTCATGAACCTTCACTTTTAATGTTCCAATAAACTATAGCATCTTCCCAAAAGCCCAAGAAGGTGCTTCAACTCCTATCTCTGGGATGGAACATTTGTGCAATGGATTCAGAAGGGAAATATAGAGGTTTTGTTATCATTTCGGGCTTGAATGATCCTCTTAGGTTCTTTTAGGGACTTTTCTGAGTCTATAGAGTTAGCATCATCCTCCCTTATTCTCAGAGGTGACTTGAATTTTACTTTGTTAGTTCAGGAAGTGTGGGGTTTGCTTGGTTAAATCCTTTTGGATCTATTATTTCATATATATTATGGGGAAGCCTTTGTGATAGATATTAGTCCTTGGCCTATGGCTCCAACCTGGCATAATGGTCATTATAGGGGTTGATGAGCCTCAATATTGCAATAAGAATGATGCAACTCCCAAGTCTACCTACTTTAATTATCAACCCAGGGTTCATACAAACTTAAGAGGTATCGACACTATATGTGCAATATCAAATGTCCTTCCTTTGTTGTCATGATGTAATGGAGTGCATGTACTAAAGCCAAATCCTAAACTAATTGCAGAAAGAAAAATGCTCGAAATGGAAACCTTAACCTATTGCAAGAAATAAAGTACAAGGAAAGAAACATATTCTAATTGCATAAAGATCATCAATTAAATGTAAAAGAAACCTAACTTAGCCCTATTTATCACATGTGATGATTTAAACTAACTGACCATAGATTCTAATCTAGGAGTATTAACTTTTATGTGCATGTGTGAATATAAAATTAATCTTTTTGTTTTATAAATGTAAATGCTAATCCTCACTTTTTCTTTGACGGGGGAGTCAGGTATGGAGGAATAGGGTTAAAATGGTTTTGATGGCATGGAGGTCAAGTAGAGGCCTAATCCTAGTTTCAATGATGATTTTTCTCAATTCGGGCTCAAAACAAGGTGCTACAGGATTTCCTATAGGATGTACTAGTTCTCCTACAGGATCCCCTGTTTTACTACAGGATGTTACAGATTTACTATACAAAATTATAATTCATTAAAAGACCAAGAAAATCAAATCCAAATTGGATAGGACAAATTTTTTCATTGACTAAGATGTCTTAGGTCTCCATTCCAAGTGGAATCACTCAAAAATACCTCTGTTAACCCATGGCAAAAAATAGCAGAAAATTACTAGTCTAAAAATCAGAAATTTGAGAACTAGTGAGCTAGTAAAACCATCAAATGCCTAAAATAATCAAGTGAAAATGCATTGGGGTAAATTTTGTTATGAAATAGAATGTTTTTTTGATCTAATACAAGTGGAATCAACTTGATTGAAGCTCATTAGCATGCTCTAAAAAATAGCAGAATTTTATTGTACTTTGCCACAAAGGAGTTCTAGAAATCTAGATTTGGGAATAAGAAAGCTAATCCAAGTAGCTCAATGATCACTATGACCTTCCAAAGATTTTCCAAGGATGAAATGATGCCTGTGATCCTGTAAAAGAACTTACATCAACCATTTAACTCAATCCTACAACAAGAAATCATTAATTCTAAATGCAGAAATAGAAAGAAATAAAAAAATAGAAAGAAATAAAAACAACAGATGCATGTGAATAAAAAGTGACAAGAATAAAAGAAAATGATACAAAAGGGCTCTGAGGCTCCTGGGATGGCCAAGCCCAAGGAAACCCAGAGACCTATGGAGGAGAACAAGACTTAGAAGCTGAACATGACACCAATATTCATTATTTTCATCAATACAATTACATCCCTGCAAGAAAATACAATGGAGTTGCAGAAATACAAGTTCTCTCCACAAGAACACTAAAAAAATCTCTCCCTAGAGGAAAATTTGAATCGGTACTTATAAAAAAAGATTGGGAATAATTCCCCATGAATGGAGGAAGATTTCCCCACCAAAATCACTTGATTAGTGGATATGGTTCCCAATACTAGGAATCTGCATTAAATGGTAGGGAACACATTCCTAGATTTTTTCAATCATTGGAGTTCTACAATTTGTGCCATAATTCCATAATATCTTATTGATTTATTATTTAATATTGATCCTCATGTAGTAGGGATCAAGTCCCTAAATTATCTCCTCCTCCAAATCTTCATAATCTGAAAAATATTCTCATAATATTCCACAAAAATCAATAATATTAGGCACAAATATGCAATTATTAAAAAACCTTCCTAATGAATATATTAAAGTTAAAAATACATTATCTAATGCAAAAAGAGAAGTTTAGTGTGCTGAAGGATCGTCATAGGTCTTAATTTATGTTTAATTTAGAGGCATGGGCCTTAATTTATGTCTAATTTATAGGCCCATCATACCCCCTGCTGAAAGTGTTGCTCATCCTCTGAGCAACTTAGTGACCTCACTGTGCCTCATTCATGGTCGTGGCGGCCTCTCTCTGGTGCATTAAGAACCTTAGCTGTAAGTTCTGCAAGGACAAGCCCAAAAACATATTTGTGCAAAGAAAAATCCTTGTTTCTTGAGACCATTAGTTTTCCTTCTTCTCCTTATTCAAGATGGTTTTTGACTATTTTTTAGTTTGGCAAGGTCTTCCACATCCTTATCAACCCTCTGCTACCTTGTTCCACTATTTGGAAACCTATGAAACCTTCAAAATGTATTTAGATGAGAACTAGGACATCATGTAGTAATTCTTGTCAAAACTATAGGAAACCCTGTTAAAACTACAGGAAACCATTTTTTAGCATAAATGATAGTCTGAGCCTAGGACATGCCCTCAACTTGACTCCCATGCCTTTCTCTCATTTATATAACATCTTTTAGGCCTTGGAAAAAAGCTATAAAGAGATTAGAGACCTAGACTTGGAAAGTTTGTTTTCATCACTGCAGTTTGAGTTATGTTTTGATGGTGGATGCCTCATTTGCTTTTGTTTCCTTCTTCTTCTCTCTTGTGGCCTAGATGGTTGTCTAATGGTCTCGGAGTCCTCTGTTTTGATTAGGTCTCTCTTAGGCATTATCATTTTGGGTTTTAGCACAAATTTTTATTTCTTCCTTTTTGTAGCACCATTCTTCCTTCCTATAGTAGTAATTCCTTCTTCCTTCAAAGTCTTCTAACTGTATGGTAGTGATGAGAAATGATGTAGGTTTTTCAAAATGGAGAGGATGTTTTGTTTTCTTTTTCAAGAAATTTTAGGGTGAGATAGGGTTTGTTCTTGTAATTATGAAATGGGATGGATGAATGATCGATAGATAGTGAATATGAAGTGGATGGAGGGCTTGGAGTGTTGTGGTGATTTGGCCTTTGCAAAAATTTCTTATTTTAACTTTTGTCCTCATTCCTTGAAATCATCACCCTTCATAATTTGACTTTTCAACATTGCATGAGTGAAGGAGTGAGCTGCAATTAATTATTTGAAGGCGGATGAGACTACTGACCCATTCTTATCTTATAAAACCTCATCTCTCATGCATTGACAACAAATTTCTAACTATAATATGCTCAAGAGAAGAGGTCAAGAATATTGCATACATGTACTGACCTAATGGTTGTTGGAGAGACATGCATGCTGCTACTGAGTTGATGTTTGTGTGCTTCTCATGACTCAGGTACATCTTCTTCTGCCTTTTTATTTTTTGTTGACCTTATTTCGTTGATGGGTTGTCCTCTTATTGATGTGCAGGTGATGGCTTCCTCTATTGCTACTGAACTCTAAAGGGGTTTCATTGTTCCTGTAGTTATTCTTATCCTCTTTCAATCATGGTGATGAAGGTTAGGCCTGGAGCCTGCTCTTACTTCTAAATAGGTTGTTGTAGCTGCCATTTTTTTTAATGTTTGTGTCCTTTCTCTGTTAGAGGGTAAATAGGTATTGGAATGAGTAGAAGGTGTGGCCATAGAGTGACATGGTCATGGTGGGTGTTGGCTGATATGTCGTGAAGTCAATGTCCTTTCTTCCTATACCAAAATAGGCCTGCATCATAATTTTTCCATCACACTGCCCTTCCTGTAGATTTTCAGAACTTCCTGTAGTACTACAGGAAACTCCTCTAGTAATTCAGGACAACCTCTTGTAGCATACTTGCTTTATCCATATCTCCCAAATGGTAGAATTGATTGACCAGAAACTTTTTGAGCATGTTTCCATCATCATTATGAACCTCCCCATAAAAAATGGTCAATGGATGCACCGATCTTGAGAAAAAATAAAATTGGTTGAAGGTGATGGAGGCTAATTTCTTGGAAACCGTGCACTGGAGTTTTCTGAAATTGATTGGGCATGTTACCATCATCCATATGCATCTCCCCATTAAACATATTTTTAAATGGATGCATGGTCATTAAGTTACGGCAAAAAAAAATAATTGCTCAATGTATTTTTGTTTCTTGTAGTAAAACAGAGCCTTCTTGTAGTTTTTTAGGACAACAAGAAAACTGAATGGGAAAATCTTGAGAATGATGGGTGGATGGTGCAAATAAATGAGGGAGATGAATTGGCATGGCCTTGGCTTTATTGGAGCATTTCAACAAAGGAGGAGAAAGTCAAAATTTGACTTCTTTTGACTGGGCTTGACCAATTTTTTTTCTTTTGGTACCAACTTGTTTTTTTCTTTTTCTTTTTCTTTGTTTGCTTGCAGACGCTAGAAAGTACATGCATTCATTCGAGAAATACATGGAGAAAATATTTATTTTTTCTTTTCTTTTCTTTCTTTCTAGGCCTACTAGTCGTCTCAATGAAATTTTCAACTAGTAGGTCTGCCTAGGTGCCTCAAAGGAGGTTTTCACCTAGGATCTTTTCTTTTTTCTCTTTTTTTTTCAACCCATTGACCGTCTCATGGAGGTTTTCAATCAATGAACCAATCTCAGATGCCTCAAAGGAGGTTTTCAGTTGAAATTTTACTTTTTTTCTCTTATTTTTCATTTTTTTCTACCCTACTCTACTTGCTAAACAAAATCACTTTCAAGTATAAGAATACTTCCAATGGAACCATGTGCACATCAAGATGACAAACAAACTAATGTGTAGACTTACAATATATGATTTGATATGTACCTTGATTTTAGAGACCAAATGATTTACATTGATGATATCAAGAACAATTGAAGAAGAGAGTGTTGTTGCAACTTAGTGACTTTCTCGAACCAAATCTCAATATAACTTTCATGCCCTTGGTTTGATTTCTTATCTGGATCATTCTTCATGTCTTCTTCTACCATGACCATCAAATATTCCTCTTTTTGTTGCGTGTTCTCTTGAATACATGGAGGATTTGACGATAACCATGAGGGAGCTTTCTCAATCTCTATTTTTGATGTCTGCTCTTCATCAAGTGTAGCCCATGATTCTTTGATCTTCTCTTTTGAATCTTCTTTTTCTGCATGTTGTCTTTTAATGGCATCAAGAGAATCATTTTTTTGTAATGTTTTTCCTGAACTAAGAGGAATACCATTGAGATCAAGAGGAGATATTTGGAAGTGTTGTACCTCAACATTGTGAATGGTCTGAGCTACTTCAATGTGTGGGTTTGGAAATGGTGGTATAGGTAGTTGAGTGGGAGTGGGTATTTGAGATGGATGTGGTTGGGATTGTGGTTGTGGTGGAGATGAATGGTAGGGATAACATGGAATTGGGTATGGAGGATATTGAGGAAAATATTAAGGATATTGTGGATGGCTCCCATAAGTTCCTTGCCAACCTTGTTGCCAAGATTGGTTTTGGGGTTGAGATGGCCAATGTTGCCAAGGAAAGGGTGTGTTCCAATTACTTTGAAGTGGATATGCATAACCTTGAAATTGTGAGTTAGGTTCTTGCATCATACTAGGTTGAATAGGCTACCATGGTCCTCTTGGAACTAGATAACATAGTTTCATTGGAAATTGACTTGCTCCATTGTCCTCTTGGTAAAATTCCTTCAACCTTGGTAATGATGGACAATGTTTAACATCATGTGATTCTACATGGACAACAAAAATATCAACAACTTCTTTTTCTTCATCTTGCATTCTTAACATTTCCACTTGTTTGGTTAGATTGCTAATAATTTCTGTTTTAAAATCGTCAAACAAATTTCCAGTTTAGCTTAACTTGCTCATCTTGATGCTGATTGACTTACTCTTGCTCTTCCTCTTTATATGTGTTTGCATGTTTCACAAATTTCATCAAATGATAATTGGTATACATCACCTCTACTCATGAGATCAAGGAGACCAATCCATTCATCCCTAATTGTTCTAAGAGGATTTTAACATTATATATGAACATTTCTATTAGATCCTCTAGGCTCTCATCTTCTCTTTGATTCATTCTAAATATTTCTTCCTTAAGATCATGATATTTATATTTTTCTAGAAATATATTTTTCATATCATTCCATGATCTTATTGAATTAGTCCCTAAACTCATGAACCATTTAAAATCTCTATCATTCAATGTTGCCAAAAATAATTTAAATTTTTGAGTGTTCAATAAATAACCATAAGATCTACAAAGGATTTCAAATTCAAAGAAAAAGGTTTCTGGATCCTCTGACCTTAGACCATTAAATTTTGGAAGAAAAGATGGAGGGATGTTCTTCATGTGCACATTGATATCAATATCTTGAATGGGGAATCTGAGAGGATCTTCTTCATTGTTATCTTCTCCATCAATTTCTTCTACATTCTTTTCAAACTCTTCTTCTTATTCTACCTGCAAAAGTGGATGGTGATATGGCTCTTATTGCACCATGTGACCAAATGGGAGGGTGGGTTGGTGTTGGAGAATTTTTTTGTTCTTGTTTTTATGATTGAATGAAAACTATAATGCAATTTTCTACTTTCAAAATTAAATATGCCTAATGCAAATATTTTTTTTTGTTTTTGAAAAAAGTAAAATGAAATGAGTCAACTAGGGAAGAAAACAATGTATACTTTGATAACTCCCCAACAATGGTGCCAAAAAGTGATGAGCCTTTGTATTGCAACAAGAATGCTTCAACTTCCAAGGCCACTGACTTTAATTATCAACTTGGGGTTCGTACAAACTTAAGAGGTATCGGCACTATATGCGCAGTATCCAATGTGTCCTTCCTTTGATGTCATAATGTAATGGAGTGCATGTACTGAAACCAAATCCTAAACTAATTGAAAAAAGTGAAATGCTCGAAATGGAAACCTTAACCTATTGAAAGAAATAAAGTACAAGGAAAGAAACACATTCTAATTGCATAAATATCATGAACTAAATGTAAAAGAAACCTAACTTAACCCTATTTGTCACATGTGATAATTTAAACTAACTGAGCATGGAGTCTGATCTAGGGAGTATTAACTGTTATGGGCATGTGTGAATATAAAAGAACTCCTTTTTTAATCTTTTTGTTTTAGAAATGCAAATGCTAATCCTCATTTGTTCTTTGGCAAGGGAGACAGGTATGGATCTTGATGGAATGGAGGTCAAGTAGAGGCCTAATCCCAGCTTCAATGATGATTTTTCTCAATTTGGGCTCAAAACAGGCCAATACAAGATTTCATACATGATGTACTAGTTCTCCTATAGGATCTCCTGTTTTACTACATGATGTTACAAATTTACTATACAGAATTATAATTCATCGAATGACCAAGAAAATCAAATCCAAATTGGATGGGATTTTTTTTTTTTTATTGACTAAGATGTCTTAGGTTTCCATTCCAAGTGGAATTGTTAGTGTCAGTCTTTCCAACCTTCCTCCAGTGATCAAATATGCTCTTACAAAGTGATTTTTAAGTGTCAAGGTCAAATTTTTTCATTTCAGTGAGTCTTCAAGCAAAATTTGGTCACTAGGCATTAGGTCTAGGGTTTGCTCTCACTCTTTTCAAAGTTGCCCAAATGCCAATCTATGTCACTATTCAGATGAGTCTATCATCATTCATAGGGTTTTCATTATCATCTCAGTGTCTAACAATTCATTTTAAACCTTGTTCATGCTTCAATTGCACCTAGGCAATGTCATTTCCCTCTCCTAGGGTTTTGAAGGCAATTTCTCTTGGACGGTCAAATCATCGGCAAAACTTGTTTCCTGATGTTCATACACCTTCCCCTATCCTTAAAGTACCTTATCAAGCACTTCCCAACACTCATATCCCCCAAAATCCTCATTTTTGCACAAACCCTAGTTTCTTGCTACAACATGGCAATTTTCTAGGTTGGGCCTGTGTTTTGCGCTTTTGGACCCCTTCCCCTCAATCAATCTCTGAGATTCCACTTTCCCCTGCTTCCTAACATCCCTCCCTACTCCCAAAATTTTCCTCAAGAATTTAGAAGCCCCTTATCCCCTTCATTTCGCTTCATTTCGACCAAAACCCTTGTTCCACACATCGGGATAAGTTTCACTAAAATGATGTTTCTGAGCAATCAAAGATGATGTTTTCAAAACTGAGAGAGGTTTTTGTCAAAAACATGCCAAGGAAGAAACACCTCCTTCACTTTTTGCACAGGTGTCATGGTTTTAAAGAAATGTCAAAAATACCGGTGAGAACGAAGGTGCTCCAAGGACGGTTGGCCAAAGCACAAAAACGAAGGAAAATGCCCGATCCACTCCAAATTTTGGCCAAAGCCTCTTTGAATGAGCATGGTACTTGATTGGGGACTCCCAGACCAAATTTCAAGAAATTTGGAGAAAATTGTCATTTGTGAATTTTTGTGCCAAACACAAGTTTTTCCCATTAACGGGTCTCACCCCCCGTGAGACCCTTCATCTCGGCAACTCCATTTTACAAAACCTCAGCATTTCCATATTTTTCATGCAAAGTTACACATGCTCATCAAAGGACTGGAGATTTGGTGAAGTTTTGGGCCTCCAGAAAGTAAAAAAATATGCAAAATTTGACTTTCTACCACTTTTTTGAACTACAGAAAGCTGTCTTGGGAGAATTGATTTTTGACAGGGCAAATGAACTCCAAATTCCAAAATTCCAGTTGGGTTGGAAAGTAGACTCACAGAAATTTCCAACAAGCCCACTTTTGCTCAATTTTTCCACCTGAAAGTGCCCCAAACATGGTTCCAAAGGGGTGCGACCTGTCAGGCAGGGGGCGCGACCCGTCAGGCAGAATTGTCCAGAAATGCACTGTACAGCCCAAAAACGCAGATTTGAATCAATTTGACTTTTTGAGGTGAATGATGATTCTCTTTGATGTAATTATGGTAATTTTTATACACTTTTACCCTTATGTAACTCTTCTAGAAGATTCATTCATGAAAAGGGTAAAAATTAAATGAATGAATTGGTTTCCAAATTTATAGAGGCAAGTTGTTTTCACTGCCTAGTTTGTATTGCTTAGTTTAGAAGTGGTTGAAAAAGCTCCTAGAATAGTGAGCTCGACCCCTAGAGGCAAGGAAAGGTGTTAGCTTGCCTATATTATGTATTTTCTTAGTCATTTTCAGGGGTTGGAAGGTTGGACTCTTGAGGGAGAAAGCTATATTGTATTATCACTGTATCTCTGCATTTTTGGCTTATAAGGAAGACCAGGGTTTTGCAATCCTCTTTGGGATTCTTGTGGACTCATGTGTTGATGGTGTGTTTCTCAATTTTCTTGTAAGTTTTGTTATGTGATTCATTTCCTTTCTTTACTTCTGCACATTAAACAAATGAATTGTTAAAGTAAGAATTCATGCTTGCCATGCTCTGCTTTTAAGTTTGTTTAATTGCAATGTTTTCTACTGTCTAAAGAGAATTCAAAGTTATTGTTTGCTCTCTTTAACTCTCTTTCTTTCATTCCTGAACATCCACTTCAGTTAAAGTCATCAACACTGTCTCCTACCTCGCCCCAAGGAACCCCCTGCAGAAACTGTGTCCCATCCCCGCACCCAAAATTTCCCTCTCCTCAATTTGCCACCAAAAACCCAAAAACCCGAAAATCAACCCTTTTGATCAGTTTACTAGCCTAAAATTAGTGTTACCCTATTCTTCATCTCATCCATTGAAGATTTTACTGAGATTGACCGGAGAGAGCCTTCTTCTGTCCCGTAGGGCTAGCTACGAGCCTAAATGGTTTGATGTTGCCTTGAGGTTTGCCTTTTTCAGCCTGAGGTGAAATTTCAAGCGCTAACATACTGGCGACCATACTGGGGAGAACAAACTTGTTTGTGGATTTATGTGTTTGTTTCATAAGTCTTAGACGGAGCCTGAAGATTATGTCAGGTAGCCTTCGAAACGCTTTTGCTTTGCATAAGCGCAAGTAGATAAATGCTGCTTCAGTCAATCTCCGTGAGCTTGTGAATACAGCACTTCAATTACATTTTACCCCAGTGTATTTGTAAACTCTGAACTTTTGGATGATTAGTTGAGAGTTTTCACAGGCTGAAATCATTCACCTGGCGACTCCTTTCATGAAGAATCCAGCGACCTGTGCTTCATGGTGACT
>APFE030491075.1:61592-76084 GCA_000404065.3 Pinus taeda | reverse complement strand
AGGTAAGGTCATTTCCCTCTCCTAGGGTTTTGAAGGCAATTTCTCTTGGACGGTCAAATCATCGGCAAAACTTGTTTCCTGATGTTCATACACCTTCCCCTGTCCTTAAAGTACCTTACCAAATGCTTCCCATCACTGAGATTCCCCAAATTCCTCATTTTCGCACAAACCCTAGTTTCTAGCTACAACCTGGCAATTTTCTAAGTTGGGCCTGTGTTTTGCCCTTTTGGACCCCTTCCCCTCACTCAATCTCTGCGATTCCACTTCCCCTGCTTCCTAACATCCCTCCCTACTTCCAAAAATTTCCCCAAGAATTTAGAAGCCCCTTATCCCCTTCATTTCGCTTCATTTCGACAAAATTTCTTGTTTCACACATCGGGATAAGTTTCACTCAAATGGTGTTTTAGAGAAATAAAAGATGAATTTGGGAAAACCAAGAGAGGTTTTTTTTCAAAACATGACAAAGAAGAAAAAACTCCCTCACTTTTTGCATAGGTGTCATGGTTTTAGAGAAATGTCAAAATTACAATCGCTAGATCCAAGGAGGTTGGCCAAGGCACTCAAACGAAGAAAAAGGCTCGATCCACTCCAAATTTTGGCCAAAGCCTCTTTAAATGAGCATGGTACTAAATGACTCAACCTCAGCACAAATCCCAAGAAATTTTGAGCATTTTGGGTAAATTTTGGTTTTTTTTAGGTAATTTACAGGTTTTCTCCATTAACGGGTCTCACCCCCCGTGAGACCCTTCATTCCGGCAACTCCATTTTGCAAAAACTCAGCATTTCCAGATTTTTCATGCAAATTTACACATTCTCATCAAAGGACTAGAGATTTGGCAAAGTTTTGGGCCTCCAGAAAGTAAAAAAACAAGCAAAAAATGACTTTCTGTCACTTTTTTGAGACACAGAAAGCAGTCTTGGGAGATTGCAATTTGGGAGGGGTAAATGACCACCAAATTCAGAAATTCTAGTTGGGTTGGAAAGTAGACTCACAGACCTTTCCAACAAGCCTACTCTTGCTTCATTTTGACACCTGGAAGTGCCCCAAAAGTGCCCTCAAAGGCGCGCGACCCGTCAGGCAGAGGCGCGCGACCTATCAGGCAATTTTCTCAAAATTTCACTGTACAGCTCAGAAAAACGCAGATTTGACCATGTTTGATTTTTTGGAGTGGATCGTTATCCTCCTTAATGTAATAATATAATTTTTTTGATACTTTTACACTTATGTATCTCTTCTAGAAGATTCATTCATGAAATAGGTGAAAATTAAATGAATGAATTGGTTTCCTAGTTTATAGAGGCAAGTTGTTTTGACTGCCTAGTTTTGTGCTTAGTTTAGAAGTGGTTGAAACAGCTCCTAGAAGGATGAGCTCGACCCCTAGAGGAAAGGAAAGGTGTTAGCTTGCCTATATTATGTATTTTCTTAGTCATTTTCAGGGGTTGGAAGGTTGGACTCTTGAGGGAGAAGCTATCATTGTATTATTTCACTGTATCTCTGCAATTTTTGGCTAAGGAAGACTAGGGTTTTGCAGTCCTCTTTGGGATTCTTGTGGACTCATGTGTTGATGGTGTGTTTCTCAATGTTCTTGTAAGCTTTGTTATGTGATTCATTTCCTTTCTTTACTTCTGCACATTAAACAAATGAAGTGTTAAAGTAAGAATTCATGCTTGCCATGCTCTGCTTTTAAGTTTGTTTAATTTCAATGTTTTCTACTGTCTAAAGAGAATTCAAAGTTATTTTTTGCTCTCTTTAGCTCTCTTTCTTTCATTCCTGACCATCCACTTCAGTTAAAGGAATCAACACTGTCTCCTACCTCGCCCCAAGGAACCCCCTGCAGAAACTGTGTCCCATCCCCGCACCCAAAATTGCCCTCTCCTCAATTTGCCACCAAAAACCCAAAAAACCCAAAATTCAACTTTTGATCGTTAACTAGCCTAAAATCAGTGTTACCCTATTGGTCATCTATCCATTGAAGATTTTACTGAGTTGACCGAGAGAGCCTTCTCCGCCTCGTAGGGCTAGCTACGAGGCTAAATGGTTTGATGTTGCCTTGAGGTTTGCCTTTTTCAGCCTGAGGTGAAATTTCAAGCGGTAACCGCTCAAAAAGACCTCTGTTAACCCATGCAAAAATATAATAGAAAATTACTAGTCTAAAAATCAGAAATTTGAGAACTAGTGAGCTAGTAAATCCATCAAATGCCTAACCTAATCAAGTGAAAATGAAATGGGGTAATTTTTTTTATGAAATAGAATATTGTTGTGATCCAATACAAGTGGAATCAACTTGATTAAATCTCGTTAGCATGCTCTAAAAATTAGCAGAAATTTATTGTTCTTTGCTACAAAGGAGTTCCAGAAATCTAGATTTGGGAATAAAAAAGCTAATCCAAGTAGCTTAATGATCACTATGACCTTCCAAATATTATCTAAGGATGAAATGATGTTTTTGATCCTGAAAAAGAACTTACATCAACCATTTTACCCAATCCTACAACAAGAAACCATTAATACTAAATGCAGAAATAGAAAAAAATAAAAACAAGAGATGAATGTGAATAAGAAGTGACAAGAAGAAAAGAAAATAATACAAAAGGGTTCTAAGGCTCCTGCGATGGCCAAGCCCAAGGAAAATTAGAGACGTATGGAGGAGAACAAGACTTAAAAGCTGAACATGACATCAATATTCATTATTTTCATTGATACAATTACATCCCTGCTAGAAAATACAATGGAGCTCCAAAAATACGAGTTCTCTCGACAAGAAAACTAAACAAAATCTCTCCCTAGAGGCAATTTCGACTTGGTACTTATACAAAATGATTAGGAATCATTCCCCATGAATGGAGGAAGCTTTCCCCACAAAAATCCATTGATTAGTGGCTCTGGTTCCCAATACTAGGAATTTGCATTAAATGGCAGGGAACACATTCCTAGATTTTTTCAATCATTGGGTTTCCACACTCTGTGTCATAATTCCATAATATGTTGTTGATTTATTATTTAATAGTGATCCTCTTGTAGTAGGGAGAAAGTCCCTAAATTATATCCTCCTCCAAATCTTCATAATCTGCCCAATATTCTCATAATATTCCACACAAATAACTAATGTTAGGTACAAATATGCAATTATTCATAAACCTTCCTAATGAATACATTAAAGTTAAAAATACATTGTTTAATGCAAAAAGAGAGGTTTAATGTGTTGAAGGATGGTCATAGGTCTTAATTTATGTTTAATTTAGAGGCATGGGCCTTAATTTATGTCTAATTTAGAGGCCCATCAGGGGTGTTGGAATTGTGTAGCGTTTGGAAAGGTTTTTAGTGGTGGATTCCATGTTAACGAATTTTGCCTAGTATTGTTCTTAGATTTGCAATGACACTTATTTGGATCATTATCTGATTTGTCTCAAGCTAGAACGGGGGTCAAAAGTCAATAATGTTCCTTTCAAATTCTATGAATCATGGTTCACTGATGAGGGTTGTAGTAGGCTTGTGAGAAAATTTCAGTTGAGCCTTAAGAAGAATTAGAAAATCTCAACTATGGAGAATTGGACTAACAAAATGAAAATCTTGAAAAGACATGTCAAATTGTGGGCTCCATATTACATAAAAGAGTAGAGAAGGAACCCAAAGAGGTTCAGAATAAAATGTCAAATTTATGTTCTTCTTTAGCAAATTTTGTTTTTCAGGAAGAGATATCAAAATATATTTTGTCACTATCCGAAAAGAAGGCAAACATTTTTTGAAAAGAAGAGGAAAGATAGAGATTAAAAAGTAGAATTGTTTGGATTAAAGAGGGAGACAAAATTCATTTTTTTTCCACAAGTATGCATCATATAGAATAAATAAGAATTATATTTGGGATCTAAGGGTTATTTAGGGTAACTGTATCAATTCTCAAAAATGTTTGGAGAATGTTGCATTTAGGCATTTCTCTTATATTTTAAAGGAACAAGAGGGTATTAGAATTGTTCATCAGTTGAAGGTTATTAAGTATTTTCTAGGGTTTTTTTTGTGGAGGAGTCTTCAGTAGTGGGACAAGATGTTTCTCTGGAGGAACTTGAAATTGTATTAAAATCATTTGCAAAGGACATGAGTCCAAGACCAGATGGATGGTCGATCGATTTTTTCTTGGACTTATTTAATATTATGGGAGAAGATATTAGGAGTGTGGTGGAGGAAGATAGACTTTATAGGAAGGTATCGAAAAGTATTAATGCAACATTTATAACTTTTCTTTTCCCAAATCGTCTAAGGCATGCTCCTTCAATGATTATCGTCTCATTTCTCTGTGTAATACGATTTATAGAATTATTTCAAAAGTTATGGCTAGTAGGATAAAAAAGGTGATTTCTTCAAAATTGTCAATAGAATGGTTTGGGATTCCGTCAGGTAAGATCAATTCATGATGCAATTGGAGCTGCTCAAGAAACCATTCATTCTGTAAAGGTGAATCATAGGAATGCCGGTGTTTTATAATTGGATTTGGAAAGAACCTATGATCCGGTTGATTGGCACTTTTTGACGTTAATTTTATTTCAGATTGGATTGAATTATACTATGGTGAATTGGATTATGGGTTTTTTAACTTCTATAAATTTTGTTCTGCTCGTAATGGAGATCCTTCATCTTTTTTAAGATCTCAGAGGGGATTGAGGCAAGGTTGTCCTTTGTCTCCCCTATTGTTTTTGCTTGTCATAGAAGGGTTGAGTAGGTTGATTTTGCAAACCAAGGATGAAGGTAAAATAAAAGGAGTGAAAATTTCAAAGATCCTTTACTTAATGCATATGTTATTTGTTGACAATGTTTTAGTGCTTGGGGAAGTATATGTTAATGAATGGAGAGATTATAAAGATATTTTTTCTTTATTCTATAGTGCTTGAGGTATGAATATAAGTTCTTCAAAATCCTCCCTTATACACTTAAATGTTTCTGAGCAGGTGATTTCAAAGATTTTAGAATTTCTTCCTTTGAAAGAATTAGAGCTAGATGTTGGGTTTGTTTATCTTGGTTACTATCTAAATCCAAACTATTATTAGACTATGGATTCGAATTGCCTCCATAAGAAAATTGTGAACCATATTAGCAATTGGTGTTATAGATGGTTGTCCTTAGGAGGTAGGCTTACTTCGCTAAAGAATGTGGTTGTGAGCATTTTGGTATACTAAATATTACTAGAAAAGGTAGAAAAATCATCTCTTAGTAGAATTAGACAGTCTATTTTTCATTTTCTATGGGCTGGCTTGAAGAATTTTGGAGGGTAACATTTAATTGGGTAGGAAAACTTATCTTTGTTGATTGAATATGGGGGTTGGGGAATCAAAAACTTCTTTGGTTTAGTCAGGGGTTGACAATGAAAAGTTTGTGGAGATTCATTGTGGGTTCTAGTTGGTGGATTTCTATTATTGTTGGCAAGTATCTAAAAGGTAGTATTTTTTCTAATCTTCTATGGTCTCACAAATTTGTGCCTAAAAAAAAAAAAAAAAAAAAAAAAAAAAAAAGCCTCAAATATTTAGAGAGTTATGCAATATTTGTTCCCTAGAATCAAAAAGTGGGATGCTTGATTAAGATTGGGAAGGGTCCGTTTATAGGAGTATCTCACTATTGTAGGCTCTCGTGGGACTTAATTCATCAACTAAATCAGCAAGGGAAATTCTTCATGTGTCAGGTTTACAAGTGTTATGAGTTAGACTTTGAGAACGATTACTAGTTGTCTACTGGGGATATAGGATTAACAGGTTTAAGTGCGTTTGAATGGGACACTTTTGTTGAGATTAAGAATTGAAGGAATTTTCCTTAAAGATGCAGTGAATTCTCTTGAATGGAGATGGAATTCCAGTACAGGTCAAATTATAACAAGGTTAGCTTATTAGGAGATTGTTAGTTTGGATGGTTTATTTAAAGAGTGATGGTGGTCAAAATCTATTTGGAAGTGTTCAATGCCTTTGAAAATTTGTTTCTTTGGATGGTTGACATTAGAAGGTAATATTTTAACGTGGGATAATCTATTAAAAAGGGGTTTTAATTGTCCAAGTATATGATGTCTATGTAGACAAAAATGAGGAAACAATTACACATATTTTTTTCCAATGTTAATTGGCTCAGATTGTGTGGAATTATATTGGTGAATCTTTGAATATCATTGACGTAGGTCTATTGGGAATCTTACAAACCTATTTATTTAGTGGAAATTATTTAATGCTCTGTATAAATCTCTTCCTTTCTTCGTTGCATGAGAAATTTGGAAATTTAGAAAAATATGGTTATTGAATATAAATTTATTCCCTTGTGTTTGTTGTGTGGTTGTATTATTGGATTTTTCTGAATATTTAAAAGATGAAAGGAATAAAACTTGGAAAACTTCCCATTTGTTTCATATTTCCGTAGGAGGTGTAGCAAGATTGTTTGATGGGACTCACAAAGGGGGTCTACATGGTTGGAGCGATGATCATATTCATTCATAAAGTCCACTACTTTATTTGGCTAAATGGTCGTCAAGTGATCTAGGAGGCTCTAGACATGCTCAAAATTCAACAATGGCTATGAAAAAGATCAACATCAAAGTTCTAGTATTTTACCCAAACCAAGACCAGATCGTAGTGCACATCGACTTGATTCCAATGACATGAAAAAAACTCAATTCCGAGTTTGTATGCTCAAAATGTTCGCAATCAAATTTTTGGTCAAACTTGGCCAAGTGGCAGTCACTAATGAGGCAACAATTTGGCATTTACCAATGCACGAATTACGACATCTAGAATGAGAAAATTTGTTGCCTACTTAATTTTTTAGGTAAACCCAAAAATTGGTCAAATTATTTTTTACAATTGGTTTTTTTATTAAAACGAAAAAATTTAATATATATTAGAAAAAAAATGGGTCAGAGCCCGCGAGAGACCTGGGACCCCACCCATGATCCACGGTCGTTGCATAACCGAGGCCGACAGTGTTTGAACCCACCTAGCCAACTAACTGGCCCACCACCCGAGCAAACCCATACTAACGAAAAATCATGATCGACAACGTACGTTGAACTACCAACGGTTATAACTCATTAACCACCAATCCAAAATAAAATACACGCCAAGTAACAATGGAAGTGAGGGAGGCCATTGGGCCTGACCCTGGGATCTCTTCCCAACAAATTTGACCCACAATCCTGGCACCAACCCATGCAGCCTTAGGGATTCCGCCCATAAAAACTATATTAAACCCCAAAAATTTGTCATTCGCAGCGAAGGATTGGAGGCCGAGAACGAGAATGTTGAGCGGAACGAGTTGGCACAAATTTCAAGTGGGTATATTTCAAGAGAATATTCCCTAGAATATTCCACTAAATATTCTCATGCAGAATCTTGGAGGAATCTAAAAGATTCCCTAGAGAGTGATTTTTCATAGTGACAGAATCATGTCAACTTTACACTCAAAAGAACCAGAATTTCATAGGGAGTGCAATGGTATGGTCTATTTCCTCATTTGAGCAACATATTTCAGGTAGTCAGCAGTGAGGAATCATGACAGAATGTTGAGGAATCTGAAAGATTCCCTTGGAGGTTGTTTTTTGACAGAGGTGGAATGATGTCGACTTTATAGTCATTTTTCACAGAATTTCGCAAGGAATGCAGTGTTGTGCCCATAATTTTTATCTGAGCAACGGAAATTTTGGCCATCTCGAAGAATAAATCTTTGGGGAATCTTCAAGATTCTTGAGGGTTCATATTTTGACGGTGTCAGAAAGGGGCAAAGTTTATAGCTGTTTGCCACAATTTCACGACACGAATTCAGTGGTGCAACCCATTTCGTCAGCAAAGCTTTGCATTTTTAGACCATCCTTGAAAGTGGAGGTATATGATATAGTTATGCCATGTCTTTCTTTTGAACTACTAAGATTATGAATTTTTTTTCGAGATCTATGTTACCATTATGTTGAATGATACTTATATGCCACGTCATATGAGAATTTATTAGCTTGTCATGCTGAAGGAGGGCCCATATGAGTGAGAGTTCCTATAGGGAGAACATCTCGTGGAGAGACATGCCACTCAAATTGAGGGAGTTAATCATTGTAATGGAAAAAAATGTACCATGTACTCATCATCATTTTGTAGTATTTAATGAATCGACCTCCCCACTCTTGTCACCAGGCCTGGAGATGTAACCCACACTGGGTGAAATCCATTATTAATGTATGTGTGTGCTTTGATTTTATGGTCATCATTATGTTTCGTCTTCTTTAAAGTATGCACATGTGTCTTTTCATATTATTTCACTTGCAATTCTGCTAACATCACGGAAGTAAAGATCTTGGTTAATTTCGGTAGCTGAAGAGATCTAGATCAAGTTTGGTATCAAAGCGGTCTTCTCGCTGATGCGAATTGCATGATCAAGCATGCAACAAGAAGGGAAATGGAGAACAACAGAGATCTCTACGAGGTCCTCCTTAGGATGGCACACATGGTAGACATGATTTATGTAGATTATGAAGAGAAGATTGGAAGAGAGGAACAGGATAAAGAAATTGCAGAGGACAATGTTCCATCTCCATCTTCCAATGATTAGTCATCTTCTCATCATTCATATGAGGAGATGAATCTGAGCCTTCAAGCAGAGAATGTTGAATTGAGGATACTTCTATGAGAAGAACAAGAGGAGAAGAAGAGATTTCAACTTCAATTATGAACCACGGAAGAGGCCTTAGAAAAATTGAAGTGCAACGAAGGCTTAGCGAAGCCATCATCACTTGTTTCAGAATCAAAAACTGAGGTAAACATTACTGATCGTTCTTTTGTTTCATTTTCACATGATGTTATTTCAGTTGGAAATATGGAGGAAAGAACTGGCATGAGACTCCTTATCAACATGGGGTATAAAGGAGGAGGACTTGATGATAATGGACAAGGAATGACTCAACCATTTGAGGTTGTATAAAGACCTTTGTTTGCAGGTTTGTGATACACTAAAGCAGAGTGCTCAAAGGTATCATAAGCTTCCAAGACATTGTTTAATCCATTTGTTAGGGTACCACCCTAGCCCCCTTATTTATGTAATGGGATCACGTCATAGTCAAGAGTCAATAAAGCCCATATTAATAATTGTAAGTGGTTATCCCGCAATTAATAACGGAACCACAGTTAGTTGCAAATGGGCCGTAGTATTAGATAGATGGTATTATTAATACCACGGTATTGGCCCGTGGTATTGCATGTATGAGTGATATATAAAGGATAGAGACTCCCTGCGAGGAGCATCGTTTCTTATTTTGTAATCGAGCTCTGCTCTATTGGAGGTTGCCCCCTCGAAGAGGCAAGTGAATATTACTCTCTGAATAATAAAATCATTGTTATTCTGTGTTTTGGGTATCTTTTCTTAGCATATTCTATATTTGGGTATCATTTGCAAGTTAAGAGCATAACAAGTGGTATCAGAGCACTTTCCAGGGCCGGTGGGATCTCCATTTCTTGGCAAAAATATTTTTTTTTTTGGCTAGAGACGTGTTCCGGTGTCTTTAAACCATGGGATCTGTCATTGAGCACATAAACCTGCAGATTTGGGGAGGCATGCACGCAGGAAATACAAGAGGTGGTCACGTCTATTGGACTCCGTTGTAACCCCTGTGGGTACCCCTTCGAGTAGTAGCACATTAGACAGAACCGCGCATGGTCTGTCTTCCACGTACCCTCTGGGTATATGGGAAGTCCCCTAGGCTCCCTTGAAACCTTGCCATAGATAAACCGCCGGCCGTCTCGCGGCTATAGTACACCGAGAACAGCACTCGGAGAGATTACTCGCCCGTACGATAGGGTAGTCGGGTTGTACGGCTAAGGGTACGGTCGATCCTCTTAGTTAGAGCCCTGAAAAATTGGGCCAAGTACTACTACCAGACCCTTATGTATATTGCGATCTGTAGCACCTGACACTCCTCAAGACCATAGATCCCTTTTCTATCGGGGGATCACACATCATCTCTTCCAGATCCGCTTGTGCAAAGGGATACAGTAGCAGTCCCAATCAACCATTCTGATCTATTAGATCCATCAGATCCGCAGAAGCAGTCGGTTCCGCCACCCAGAGCTATCAGATATGCCATTCAAATCTCTTAGATCCACTAGATCAGAGTCGTTGTGAAGGGTTCCTATACCGGGGTATAATTTTCGTAGGAATTTTGGCCGCATTGACATTTTGAGGATTTGGCCACTGCAATATTGGTAAGGAAGGAGTAAAAAAAAAAAAAAAAATTGAGATCTTTCGGGGCGCTTATTGGTGATCTAGCCCATCAGAATCAGGACGACGAGCCGAGCACGGTGGTACCATTCACTTCTTAGTGAAATTTTTTTTTAGCTGGTCCCAATTTTAAAAAAATCCAGTTGGTGTATGGTAGAAACTAGAGCTCAAGCGATGGCCAATGAAAGGATGGACAAACTTGAAGAATCAGTGCAAAACCTCCACATTCAGCTTACCAGACTATGTAGCATGGTCGAGAAAATAGTCCTGAAGGGAAAGGAGTAAGCCCACGAGGAGGCGTATAATGGCCATGAACATAATGAGGGTGAGTCTAGCCACTCTCCTCACGTCTGGCACACCCACCCACAACCCAGTCAGCGACCTCCCAAGTTGGATATGCATAACTTTGATGGTTCTCACCCGTCGGCATGGATAGCACAAATGGAGCAGTATTTCCAACTAAATCACATCTTCGATGATGAGACTCAGCTTATGTTGGGGAGCATGTACTTGGACAATGAAAGGTGGCAATGGTGGGAATGGCATCAATGTTGCACTGGACCTTTTAGGACTTGGCCCAAATTCACCAAAGCTCTTCAAGACCGCTTTGACCAGGAATCATCTATTTGGGGTCGTCTTACTAAGCTCCGACAAACTGGTACAGTGGATGAATATATTACAGCTTTTGAAGCCTTAGCCTTTCGCACTTGGGGTCTCTCAGATTTGTTCTACACGAAATGTTTTATCAGTAGTCTTAAAGAAGCTATCAAAGCCCAAGTCCTACTGCACCACCCTCCCACATGGATGGAGGCTTTCAAGGTAGCTTGTAACGTGGAACGTGCATTAGCAGCCCAATACAATCGCCCAAATTTCTCCGCTAAAGGTCGCCTCCCATAGGCTCACAACACGACTCAAACACTTAAGGTCCAAAAGGTGTCACCTGCGGAAATGGCCGAAAGAAGAAAGCAAGGCCTATGTTACTATTGTGATGAAAAATACTCCCCAGGTCATAAATGCAAGGAGCCCAAATTTTTTCAAATTGATGCCACTGACTACAGCTCAATAGAGGAAGATCCACCATTGGAGGAACATGAGCCGCTAGAAGAAGACAACCAAAAGGACAATGTCTCTGATGAACCAGTTATTTCGTTGCATGCTTTGGCAGGGATTTCTTCCCCTCAAACTCTCAAAATCAGAGGTTTTATTAAACATCGCCCAGTAGTAGTCTTGATTGATAGTGGAAGTACACATAATTTCATCCATCAAAAAGTCGCAGGAGCAGTATATGATCAACTCCCGCCTTCACCTATTTCATATCTCAAGGCATGCTCAAAAGTACAAGCAGTGGATCAACTCTTACAACACCGCACAACCATGCTCGCCCATCTTCGAGAGAATCTTCATCAAGCTCAGAACCGCATGAAGCAACAGGTAGACCAGCATCGCTCAACGATGATGTTTTGACCTTTTATTAATAGTTGGGGTATTGATTTCCATTTTGATGTAAACCTGATCACAGAGTGTGTGTTATAAACTCTTGACAAGTATGGGGATGCTTAGGTCATGATTGGTCATGTAATTGAGCATGTAGTTTGCAAATATTGTGCTACAAGTTTGCAAAGGATGTAGGTGTCATCTCATCACTTATGGCTCTGAAGAACAAGGGTGAAGGAGAAGTGTGACCTATCGGACATTTGTGTCGCAAAAAAATTAATGCAACAATTGTAGATTATGTTCATGCTTTTGGAGGACCATAATCTCCTCAGTAGAGAGGAATGATCCATGTGGCTCTAGATGCTCAGAATTTGGAAATGGCTATGGAAATGCTAAAAAATTAAAGTTCTCAAATTTCACCCAAACTAGGACCAAATCGTAGTGCTCATCATCCTGATTTCAATGATGTGAACGAAATTCAAATCCAAGTTCGTATGCTCAAGATATTCACGGTCAAAGTTTTGCTCAAACTTGGCCAAGTGGCAGTCACTAACGAGACAACAATTTGGCATTTACCAGCGCATGGATTCCGACTGCTGGAATAGGAAAATTTGTTGCCTAATTATTTTTTATGGTAAACCCCAAAAACTTGTTGAATTATTTTTGACAATTAGTTTTCAATCAAACAAAAAAAATAAAAAACTAAAAATAGGGGAGGTGCAGACCATAAAAGCTATATTAAACCCCCAAAAAGTGTCATTCACGGTGGAGGATAGGAGGCCAAGAACCAGAGCACCGAGAAAAACTAGGAGCCGACAAGAATTTCGTAAGGGTATATTCTAGGGGAATATTCTCATGTACAATCTTGGAGGAATCTAAAAGATTCCCTAAAGGGTGATTTTTCACAGTGATGGAATCATGTCAACTTTATACTCCAAAGAACCATAATTCACAGGGAATGTGATGGTGTGGTCCATTTCCTCATCTGAGCAGCACAATTTCAGGCAATCAGCAGCAAGGAATCTTAGCAGAAGCTTGAGGAATCTAAAAGATTCCCTTGGACGTTTTTTGACAAAGGTAGAATGATGCAACTTTATAGTCATTTTTCATAGAATTTCACAAGGAGCATAGTGATGTGATCAGAATTTTCATCCAAGTGTTTTGTGTGGAGCATGATTGTTCAGAGGTCTTTGTTTCAGCCAGAGGTATACCCCAGGAAGTTTTGTACACCCTTCCACGTGGGGGGGTGCGGGGGGGACTTGTCAATCTGGGCCGTTCATTAGCCGGATGATCTGACGGTAGAACTTATGTTTAGTTTAGGGTTTTTTTTTTTCCCTAGAAGGCAACCCCTCTTTTGGTATGAGTGCATTGTATTTGAGGTTGTGATATATGTGTATTCCATGTGTGTGAGCGAGAAATAGAGAGGTGAGTCTCTGAGAGAAGACAGAGGATATTACAGCAGATTTGTTGTAGGTTGTGTCTCTTCATTTTGCTGGATAATAGAAAGGAAGGATTGGCTGTTCGCGAGGTGGACGTAGCCCAAACTGGGTGAACCACGTATATCTGTGTCTCTCTTGTTTTGTGCGTTTTCTGTGTTTATATTTCTGCAATATTTTATGTGTTCCATTGCTCCGTAATATTTAAATTTTCTAACAACTGGTATCAGAGCCGAAGGTCTATTTGGTTCATAAACTCGCAGGAAAGAAGGGTTCCTTGTTCGAGTGGGAGCAATGGAAGAAGATGGTAAGTTTAGGGTCGAGAAATTTAACGGCCAAAATTTCTCATTGTGGAAGATGCAGATGGAAGATTATCTGTATCAGAAAGATCTATACCTACCATTGGGCGGAAAAACAAAGATGCTGACGGGTATAAAAGATGAAGAATGGAACCTTCTCGATAGAAAGGCACTTGGAACAATACAGCTGTGCCTTGCAACGTCGGTTGCCTTCAACATTTTGAAGGAAACAACGACAAAGGATTTGATTAAGGGTTGGAGAAACTATATGAAAAACCCTCGGCCTCAAACAAGGTATTTCTTATGAAAAGGTTATTTAATATGAAGATGTCGGAAGGTGGATCTGTTGCAAATCATTTAAATGATTTTAATAATGTTACAAGTCAGTTATGTTCTGTAGGGGTAAACTTTGATGATGAAGTTAGAGCTTTGTTATTCTTGTGCTCATTACCAAAAAGTTGGAATGGTTTAGTAATGGCCATTAGTAACTCTGTTTCTAGATCTAGTACTTTAAAGTTTGATGGTGTTGTCGGTGCTATCCTTAGCAAGGAAATGCGACGGAAAAGCTCCGGTGAGACATCGGGTAATGCTTTGAGTGCAGAGTCTAGGGGAAGAAAAATGGAAAGAGGAAAGAGCTTAGGATATCACAGTAAATCAAGGAAAAGAAGAGCCAAGTCCAGATTGGGGATAGTGTGCTAGAAATGCGGAAAGAAAGGACACCTAAAGAAAGACTGTAGATCTCGGAAGGGAAAAGAAGGAGATGCACAAAAAGAAAAAAATCATGAAGAAAATGTGATAGGTGAGGTGTTAAAAGATGCTTTGATTCTTTCTTTCGAAAATATTACTGATTCCTAGGTGGTAGATTCAGGGGCCTCATTCCATGTCACACCTGATAAGAAATACTTTCATGACTATGTTCAAGGAGATTTTGGACAAGTTTGTTTGGGTGATTATAAACCTTATAAAATTGTTGGAATGGGTAAGTTTATTGTAAAACAAAAAAATGGAAACCAATGGCTATTAAAGGAGATAAGGCATGTTCCAGATCTAAACAAAAATTTGATTTCAACAGGGCAGTTAGGCGGTGAAGGTTGTGTGAAA
>APFE030491075.1:16599-32866 GCA_000404065.3 Pinus taeda | reverse complement strand
ATATATATATTACTAGCTATCTATTTCTCGGGATTTAACTTATCTTTATATGTGCAATTGAAATTTTCTTAGTATGCTAAACAATATAGATCATCTAGCGATTCAAGAAGTGCAAGAAAGATCATTATTTTAATTAAATATTTAACCAAATTAATTGCTAATACATATCACATATAAGATTTCGTTGTTTTCACAATGCATTGAAAGATAACAACTTCATGCTCATCAATAGTGAATAACTATTCAACTGCATATAAGATCATACATAGAAAAATAGTAAATAAAAGGTGTAACTATTAATCAGATATAACATAGAAATAACACAAAGAGAATAGTACTCGATATATCAGTGCTCTACTCATAAGAAAAGCAGTCTTGGTTCAACTTTCCTATTAAGAAAATTCAAAATTTACAATAACGCAACTCTCTTAAGACTTCTTACAAAAATTCAGAACTCCTTTATAAAAGACATGAAATGATATTTATAATGAAAGGATTAACTGCAAAAATAGAAAATACTTGAAATGTTGAGGAGGTTCGAACAAACCATCCTTAAAATAAAACTAAAAAATAAAAATAGAGTATGTTGGAACAAATCATCCAGAATGAGAAGCTAGTTGTCATTTCATTTATTACCTGATTTCATAGCTATTTATCATGAGATTTAATTCTGGAGGATGAGTTGGGTTTAATCATATATGTGCCGCATAAATTGCATCGGAGAGTGCTAGTTTCATATGGGCAGTTGTATTGGTTAAGAATCGCAACATAAGCCATTGGCTATGCAGTTTGACCAAGTGTTGCCAATAATGTTAAAATGATAGTTGAGAAAACTTTCTAATGTTATCCACCTTTGTCTTGGAAAATTCTTGCCAGCATTTCATTAGTGTTTTGACATTGGGAAAATCGTCTGTAGGGAATTATTCAATCAAATTAGCATTGAAAAGATTCTCATGAATGGCTTCGATGATGTTATTTTCGATGTCCCTTGCACTAAATATGGGCATCTGCTTGTTTCATTTTCATATCCTAGTCCCCAAAAAGGATTTCCTCCTGTGAATCTTGAATCCTTGGAGGATCAATTGCTATGCCATCTATGGTGTCTTGCCAAGAAATATAGTCAAGAATATTTTCTTCAATGTCATTGAAGTATGTCCTTAGATCGGACAACTAGTTCATCAATGAATCATTTGTCTTGCATAGATCATTGATTGTTGTTAGCTTTTGGCATAAGATAGCTTTTTGCTGAGCCAGGAGAGTGTTAAGAACCACCTACTTCTTTCTTGAAATCTTCAAGCTTAGGATTACCTTTGAGCTGATCAATCCTGAGCTGGAGTTGTTGAAATTGATCATTTTTTCTTTCAATCTCAGCTTCATGGGGAAGCTTCATCGCATCAAATATTTTCTGCAACTGATTTACCTGTGCCTTCCATCCCTCATCAATACTCTATTTTTCATTGAGAAATGCCTGTTCTAATTGAAGGATCTTATCATTCTTCTCCTTGATCAATTGTTGTACTTATGAGTTTTTATCCATGGTGATTGCACCATGTGCTCCCGCAAACTGTGATAGCCTTGTTAGATCATTGGCCGAGTCAGTTTGTGGATCCTTCCAAACAATATCCAATAGTATATTTCTTAGAACTAAGGCCTAGGACTATTCAGTTATTTTCTTCTTCCTCTATTTACTCATGATAGTTGTGTGCTTTGGACTGTAAATACATCTAGGGGAGGAATTTCTTCAATCTTGAGCACAACTTTGATTGTAGGGTGAGCCAGAATGATTTCTGGGTCATAAATTTTGACTGCTTTATCTGAATACTCAATAGTGAGTGGGACCTTCTTTGTAAGCTCGAGAGTCTTAAGAGTTTCTCTTGGCGATGGCATTTCTACTTCCTATGATGTCATATTAACAATCTTATCAAATTGTTCCCATACCTTGTCTAGCTTGTTTGTAGATGGTGACTCCTCAGTTTTTTGTGTCGATGTTGCGCTTCCTTTATTTCCCTGATTAACATCAAGATATTTTGAAACCTGAGCTAAAAATTGTTCCTGTTGTGAAACTGATTGCGAAATCCCTAATATATCAAAGGAGAGATTCTCTAACCTTGAACTCTTGTATCTATGAACTTAACTAACTCTTCGGGTTTCGGGCAAGCTTCGACTAACATTTCTTCCTGTTGATAGTCTCGAGTTGTTTCAAACAGGTCATCTAAATCATCAAGGTCATGCTAAAATTACCAAAATTTGACCTAAGATGTGAAATTATGGGATACCTTGGTTGGATCATATTACCTGGGCCGAATAGTGGGAAATTTCATACACAATATAATATCAATTTCAAGCATTGTATGCCTAAAATTGTCTAAAGTAAAAGCTCCACAGTGAATAGGAAAACATGGCTAGATATATTTTTTGGCTTCCTTAAGAGATTTGGTTAAGCCATTGCCCATGGTTTGATAGGCAACTTCTCAGGCTAGGAGAAATCAGGTACATAGAGAGGGAGGACATGAGGGGCATATAGGCTTCCATAAATCCTAACATAGGTGAATAATTCCTCTCCAAACCATTTTCTTATAGTTGTAAGATCATCCAAAGCTTCTCTTGAAAACCTAGGAGGTCTTCCATAAAAAATGACTTGGTACAAGGGTAACATCATTCCGTGGCAAATTTTATAAAAATTGCCCTGGTAATTGGACTCCGAGCGAATTTTATGGTAAATATGGATCGAGGTAGGGTCTTGAAGGGTCCATTTTCATCCCATAGATGGAAAGTCAGAGGTTTATCGCACTGCATCCGTAATATAAGCAATCACGTAGAAAGGGGGAATGGTCCTGGTAGTAATATTGTGTTTTCTTCGATAAGCTAGGATCTAGGAGACTAGATTGTTGGATAGGATAGTGGGCCGATCCATAATATAGGCTTCATAGGTAGCCTCCATTAGGGGAAACCATTCTATTGTGAATTTCTATGTATTAGGTTACTCGAACAGTCTACACATCATAGCACCAATGTGGCAATGAGGACTAGCAAGTGAGGCAAGAGAATACATACCCTTTTCTTCATGTTTGTGCTTGCTTGGCTCACACCTCCACTACCTTATCGGGTCTGACTGAACTTCATTTTATGTGGGAAACTTCTGAATAAACTGTACATTATAGATTTTTTGTGGATCTGGCAAATGATACATCATTCTCAAATCTTCAGCTTTAAATGACCCAATTAGCGTCCTTGTCCTCAAGGTTATGAATGTTCTATTTAGGATGTTCACATCGTCAATAACCCATTTGACCAAATCAGTGTATGGAATAGTGTTTTGTCGAGCTACAATTCGATGGATATGGGAATTGGTGACATCTACCCTGGTGGTTTCTAAATTCGATATAGTGTCATCTGGCGCCGTGACTTGTCTCGTAACTACTTTGGGTTCTTCTTCTTAAAATAGTTTATATATTGTTTCCCAAGAAGAACACCTGAAGTCTGTAGTGAATGTTGTATCGGAGAACAATGGAGGCATCTTAGTAACCTTTGTAGTAGGTGGAGTCGACTATGGTGGCACTGTTGGTTTCATGTTCTTCTAGCGGATCTCAACATTTCACTTGAGTTTTGTTTATCGGGACTAGCCTGTAACAAAGAGAATGCAGAGAATAAGCATAAAAACTTAGAATTAGAAACTTAAGCTGAGAATCATGAAATAGCATGAAAACAGGCATTTAAAAAAAAATCTTGAAACACTAAATGCAATCAATCAAATCATTTACATTATCGAGAGAAATAATTACCATTATAACTGATCATAAACAAAAAATCATGGGTACTCTTTGTACAAATTAGCGCCTTGCTAGCTTATTTCACATCACAATTTCTTCAATATGCATATTTTCTAATTCAAGAAATATCCCTTTTGTCGATATGCGATGGACTAACCTTTAAGATATGCAGCAAAAAGGATTGTTGTGATATCGAAGAAAGTTTTATCGGGAGGTTGGAGATGTGGTAACAAATGTAAAATGTTGATACAACTTATGCGTTGTTCTTTCTGTGATAAATGGTGTGGCTTGCTAGTGGGGCTGATTCTAACTTTTACACGCGTGGAGGGTTTTCTCTTTATTAAAGTTATATAAGACCTATCGTTAGTTCATTGAGTCTTAGGAAAATCACATCACGCTTTACTTGAAGGCCTACTATTCTCTAACCTATGCCATTGTCGATATGTGGTATGTCAAGGGTCCTATTAAATTTTTGCTTAAGATATTTTATTTCCAAGTAGATTTAGAGCCTAAGTGTGGATAGCAAATATTTTGGGTTTTTTAGGAATCTTGTTTTAATTTAATTATTAAAATATTTTATCCTAAAAAATTTAAAGGGTCCCCATTATGGCTAAGTTAACTTATCTAATTATAATGGGGGTTGTTGGGTGACACAACAAGTCACCAAGGAGATTGAATCTCTTATAGTAACCTCTCTCATCACATGTTTTCCTGGCTAGTTGGTTGCTTGGGTGGACCTGGGAGGAGGGTGTGTTACAGATTGGTATTAGAATGTGGTTGTTCTCTCCTTGGGTGAAGGTTCTTAATCATGCATGCATGTCAATTGCATGTATGTCACTTACACTTGCATTTCATGTGCCTGTTGCATTGCATCATGTTGATCATGATTGTAGTAAGGTTGTCATGAGAAGCTAATGTGATTTTGTAGGATGCATCATTAGAATTTTATAATTGGTTGCATATGGTTATATGTTGCTTACATTTTTATTATATGTTTCTTGACTACATCCTTGTATGTCAGGCTCATTCTTGAATTTCTTGATTACATGTATCAGTGACTGATTACAAGAATTGATCATGTATGCTTGCTACATGCGTTCATATGTATGTGTAGTTGATTAGGCATTTCTTATGCATGTTGATAGTTTCATGTGGAAAAGTGTGCAATGGAGTAATGGTTGGTATCATGCATGAGGTCATAGAATGCATTGTTGATATGGCCTTGCATTGATGACTAGACCCTAGCTCGAATGGTGTTTATGCGTTAATACACTTATTTGATATATGTTTATATGTTGTTATGACAATGTTATACATGTATCACATTGATTTGATGATCTTGTAGACAAGGTATCCTCCCCAAATTATGCTAAGGTACGTTTGTTTATTGTGATTTGGTTTAGCTGACATAGTATGCCTTGCAGGAAAGAGATGAAATGGCTAGAAAGGTGGTAGACTACATAGAATCTCCCTATGCATCAGATGGGAAACTTGATGTGGGGCACTCTTCTAACATAGAAGACACATTGAGAGGCCTAAAGGAAAAAATAAGGCGTTGCAAAGAAGACAATGAGAAAATCATGCAGGTATAAGAGAAACAAGCAGAGGTGAATGCAATACTACTTTAGAGTTTGTCATATTTGCAGTGACATGGGCCACTTCACATTAGCCATGGACATCAGGACATAATTAATGGGGCATATGGAAGTAGGTCTCCTAGTATACATAGGTCGGATAGATATGACATGATCAAAGATCGCAGGTTGTTGCATACTCCAGATAGGAGAGGTGATTGACACGGGTACTATTCCATTTCTAGTTCTGATAGACATCATGATCATTATCATCATCATACTTACAGGAGGAGTGATAGGAGATACTTATCAGATGATTTTAAGAAGGCAAATCCACTACCTTTAATGAAGAGAGGAAGAAATCACAAGATGCAGAAGCATGGTTGCTTGGTATCGAGAAATTATTTCAATTGCAATATTATTCAGAAAACATGAAAGAAAAGATATCCACTTTCAGTCTCAAAGGTAAAGCAGATATTTGGTGGGAAGAGTTGGCATGCATTTGAAAGGCTTTTCAAGAAGAATTACTTGTCAGAGAGGTACTATGATGACGAAGCTAAGGAGTTTTATGAGTTGTGGATGGGTTCTTGGATAGATGATGAGTATACTAGAAGATTTTTGGAGATGTTGAGATATCTTCCTTATCTCAGGGAGGAGAAGCACAAGGTTCAAAGATTCATCAACGGATTTCTAGTTGCATACAGAGACTAGATTGATTTTGATGAGCCTAGATCATTGGAGGAGGCTATTCGAAAGTTGAAGCATTATTATGAGCAGTCGAAGCACAAAGTTGAGCCCAAGCATGACTTGAAAAGAAATGAGAAAGCTAAAGGAAAATGCCCACAAAAGAGAGGAACACCTCAAGATGAAAGTGAGAAAGAAAATGTAGTTTCTTATAAGAGATTTAATACAACTGAGAAAGGATGTGGAGAGCAACAAGCTAGAGGCGGTGGTAGGGAACCATTGCAACGTTGTATATGTGGTAAGGATCATCATAAGAGGGATTGCCTACAGTATCACAGTGATGGTAGACACCAGATCTACATTGCTCAAGAGGCACATACATTTGGTGATGTTGGTCATAACATTCCTCAGATCTATGTAGTTGTGGACAACAAGCAGGTGGTTCATCAGGTATCGATCATTGAGATGGACGGTAGGCTTTGTGATCAAGTTGTTTCTATTTTAATTGATCCTGGATAAACTATAGTTATATTAATCTTGACTTGGTGGATAAATGTGGTTTGAGAAAAGAAGTGCATGCAGAATCTTGGTTGGTACAATTGGCTACAGGTACAAAGAAGCGAGTTCACCATTGGGTAAGACCTTATGCATTTGAATTAAATGGTATGCCTATAGTAGCACATTTGAATGTATTTCCATTGGGTTCATATAGTATTCTTTTGGGTATGGATTGGATATAACTTCACAAAATCAAAGTGGATTTCTTCAACAAGGCCATTGAGTGTGTGGATGATAGTGAGGAAAATAGGACTTTGAAGGGAACAAAGAATCCTACATCAGTGAGGAAGGTTACCACTATGCAGGCCAAGCGTAGTTAAAGAAAAGGTTGTGTGATGTTTGCAATACACATTTCTAGTGACAAGGATAAGTAGGTTGAGGATGAAAATGTGTTAAGCAGATACCTAGTTTTGCAACAGTTTCAGGATGTATATCCTGAGGACATTATAGAGTTTCCACCTCACAGAGAGGTATACTTTTCTATTGATTTGGTTCCAGGGGTAGCCCCAACATCAAAAGCTCTTTACAGATTGAGCACACCTAAGTCGGTTGAGTTAAATTTACATTTGAAGGAAATGTTGGACAAGGGGTACATTAGGTCGAGTGTATCACCTTGGGGTGCACCAGTGTTGTTCGTGAAGAAGAAATATGGTTGTCTTAGATTATGCATTGACTACAGACAACTGAGCAAAGTAAAAATCAATAATAAGTACCCTTTGCCGAGGATTTATGATTTGTTTGTTTAGTTGAAGGGAGCAACATTGTTCTCTAAGATCGACTTCAGATCAAGATACCACCAAGTAGGCAACAACGAAGAGAATACCTTCAAGACTGCATTCAGGACTAGGTATGGGCATTATGAGTTTGTTGTTGTTTCATTCTTTTTCACTAATGCTCCAGCTGTGATGAATAGTTTGTTGCATCCTTATCTTGACAAGTTTGTTATTGTATTCATTGATGAAATACTAGTATATTCTAAGAATGAGGATGAACATGTCGAGCATTTAGCAACATTATTGAGGTTGCTAAGAGAGCATCAGTTGTATGCTAAAGTTATCACTTGCAACTTATTTCATACAGAGGTGCATTTGAATTAAATGGTATTACTACAACAACACATTTAAATGTATTTCCATTGGGTTCGTATAGTGCGATTTTGGGTATGGATTAGCTATACCTTCACTTAACTGAAGTGGATTTCTTCAGCAAGGCCATTGAGTGTGTGGATGATAGTTTGGAAAAGAGGACTTTGCAACAAAAGAAGAAACCTTCATCGGTGAGGATGGTTACTACTATGCAAGCTAAGCATAGTTGTAGAAAAGGTTATGTGATGTTTGCAGTACACATTTCTAGTGACAAGGTAAAGGAGGTTGAGGAGGCAGATGTGTTAAGTAGACACCCAATTTTGCAACAATTTTAGGATATATTTCCTTAGGAGACTCAAGTGTTTCCACCTCATAGGGAGGTATAACTTTCTATTGAGTTGGTGCCAAGGGCAGCCCTAGCATCAAAAGAACCTTACAGGATGAGCACACCTAAGTTGGTTGAGTTAAAGTTGCAACTGAAGGAAATGTTGGACAAGGGGTACATTAGGCTGAGTGTATCGCCTTGGGGTGCACCAGTGTTGTTTGTGAAGAAGAAAGATGGTACTCTTAGATTGTGTGTTGACTACAGGTAGTTGAACAAAGTAATGATCAAGAATAGGTACCCTTTCCTGAGGATTGATTATTTGTGTGATCAATTGAAGGGAGAAACAATGTTCCCTAAGATCAACTTGAGATCGGGATACCATCAGGTATGCATCAAGGAAGAAGATATCTTCAAGACTGCATTTAGGACCAGGTACAAGCATTATGTGTTTTTCGTTGTTCCATTCGGTTTGACTAATGCTCCAGCTACATTTATGTGTTTGATGAATAATGTGTTGCATCTTATTTGGACAAGTTTGTTATTGTATTCTTTAATCACATATTGGTATATTCTAAGAATGAGGAAGAACATGCCAAGCATTAGCAACACTGTTGAGGTTGGTAAGAGGGCATCAATTGTACGCTAAACTTAGCAAGTGTTGTCTCCACGGATGGCATAGTAGTGGGTCAAGAGACAATAAGGGTTATTATGGAGTGGGCAGCTCCTAATAATGTGGATGAGGTGAGATCATTTATGATGTTGGTAGTCTACTACAGGATGTTCATCAAGAACTTCTCACGCATTGCATATCCTATCACATCATTGCGGTTGAAAGGTAAGAAGTTCAAATGGACAAAAGAATGTGAGGCTAGTTTTGAGTAGCTTAAGAAGTTGTTGACACATGTATGAGTGCTAAATATTATGGATCTAGAAAAGGAGTTTGTAGTGTGTACAGATGCTTGCAAGGGAGAAATTCGTGAAGTTATCATATAAAAAGGGTAGGTAGTGTGCTATGAGTCACGAAAATTGAATGAGCATGAGGAGAAATATCCAACGCACGATCTTGAGCTAGCAACGATTATACACGCATTGAAGATGCAGAGGCACTATCTTCTTGGCAGGAGGTTTACATTGATGAGCGATCACAGTGGGTTGATATATTTGTTTAATTAGCCAAAATTGAATGTCAGGCAAGCTAGATGGTTGGCTACCCTTACTGAGTTTGACTTCGATATCATATACATCAAAGGGAAGGAGAACCGAGTTGTGGATTCTCTTAGTAGGAAGGTACAGTTAAATCATATAAAAACTATGAGCTCGTATTGGATAGAGTTACAAGATAGGATCTTGCATGCAGGACAACGGGATGAAAAATACATGGAGATTATGCATAGGTTATAGCAGAGCACAAGTACAGGCATAAGTGCAGGTACAGGTACAGGTGATTAGGATTCAGACTATCATCTCATGAAATATGGTTTAGTGAGATTTAGAGACAGGATCTATGTATTGAATTGCAATGAGATAAAGAATCTTATCTTGAGGTAATTTCTAGCCAGCCCATACTCGGTACATCTAGAATATCAAAAGACATTGATAGTGGTGAAGAAATTCTACTATTGGTCGAATCTGAAGAAGGAAGTGACAGTGTTCGTGGCTAGATGTTTAGATTGTCAGCAGGTCAAGGCAGAATATAAGCATCCAAGTGATTTACTACAGCCTATAGAAATTCTGGAATGGAAATGGGAGGTCATTTCCATGGATTTCATTACAGGTCTTCCAAGGAAATTGAAGCAACATGATTCTATTATGGTCATGATGGACAGATTGAGCAAGGTATCTCACTTCATTCTACTAAAGACTACATATTTAGCCAGTGAGGTAGCACAGGAGTTCATCAGAGAGATATTGAGACTGCATGGTGTTCTGAAGAAGATTGTGTTAGATAGGGATGAAAAGTTCACTTCCAAGTTTTGGAAGGAGCTATTTGCAGGCTTGGGTATAGAGTTGGCATTCAACATAGCTTATCATCTGCCAATAGATGGATAGACAGAGAGGATCAACAAGATCTTAGAGGATATGTTGAGGATGTATGTGATGCACTAGTAGAAGAAATGGTAGGATTATCTTATATTTTTAGGATGTATGTGATGCATTGTATGGATGGAGCTGTAACACTCCCATCAGTTGGAGTGATCCAGTGAATAGGGTACTTATTGGACTAGACATGTTGGCATACATGGAGTGGGAAATGCAAGTTATAAAGTTTAATCTAAAGGCAACACAAGATAGACAGAAGAGTTATTCATATTAGCACAAGGTGTTCAAAGAGTTTCAGGTTGGGGAGCATGTGTATTTGCACATCAAGCCCAAGAAAAGATATTTGAGGATTGGTTCATGTGCCAAGTTGGTACCACGGTATTACGGGTGTTTCAAGATCCTTGATAGGATTGGACCAGTGGCATATCGACTTGCACTGCCTCCAACAATGAAAGTCCATGATTTTTTCCATATTTCATTGCTTAAGAAGTATATAAAGGATGTTGATCATGTTATTGATTGGTTTATATTGCAGGTGGATCAAGAAGGAGAGTTCCATCCAGAGCCTCAATGCATATTGCAGTGGAAACATATCATGCTCAAGAATAGACCATAGAGAAAGTTAAAGTGCAATGGAAGAACTTTGGGCCTAAAGAAGCTACATGGGAGATGGTGGATTAGATGTTGCCCATGTATCCTTCATTATTTTCTAGTTGAGGCAAATCCGTTTTGGTTTGATGTTGGTATATGTTTGGAATATTTTTTCTGATGTTTTGGTATATGTATCTATATGTATATGGATGTAAATATTTCCATAAGCTAAGTTATAATGATCCAATAAGTGGTATGGGTGTCATATTATTATGGTTGTTATATTATCATGTTGTCGTGATGTTTTTCTTTTGAGTAGGTCTTTCATTGTAAATATTGCAATGAGCTAAGTTATAAAGCTCCATGGGTAGTATGCTTGCTTTTCAACTGTTTTGTTGAGATCATGGTGAGGTTTAACACCAAGGACGGTGTTCCCCAAGGGGGAGGGTTATGTAACAACCTTAGTGAAAATTTCATGTAATAAAAGTAATAAAGGAAAAATAAGGCCATGGTTAAGGGGCACTTATTCCAAGCTAAATGTTTGGAAAAGATATCGTAGTGGGCATCACTAGATGTGTGTTTGGCTAAGGAAAATTGGCAAAGGCTAAGGAAAAGGAATTAAAAGGAAAAAGGGCATTTTTGGCACATTTATTAATGAAAATAAAGGAAAATAAGAGAAAAGGAAGGTAAAAGGTCATAGGTTGCATGTGAGGAGGAATTGAAGGAAAAAAATGGAAAATGAAGAAAATAGAGGCTTCATTAATAAAAAGGCTTTTGGGGATCAATTGGTAACCTTTTTAAGTTCAAGTTTGGAGCTCTCTCATTATTCTCTCTCTCTCTCACTCTTGGTCACTTAGAGTTTTATTAGAGCACTCTAGCTTTGGATCAAGGAAGGAAAAGAAAGCAAAGGGAAAGGAAGGAAAGAAAGGATCAATGAAGAAGAGCAGGATCAAGGAAACATAAGCAGGAATACTTGCAAGTAAGATTTTGCATGTGTGAATTCCTAGCTGGTTTGGACATGCATTGATTTTCATGTTGGTGTATGGTTCTATTGTTGTTGGTGGCATGGTTTTTCAAAGTTATGACAGTGGTTTTCAGCCTAGCCTTTCATTTTTTTGGATGCCATGGTGTTCATATGTTTATTTTGGTTTTAACCTTTGGTTTTCTGGATGAATTTCGGAATTCAGGGTGCAAGTGGTCTTAAGGTTCATTCCCAAAGGCCTAGGAATGCCTTCACCAGTTTTGACAGGATACATGGTAAATCCTGGGGGAGAAGTCTCGGTTTAGGGCCTAGTGATCTGGGTTTGGATTGTAGTGAAGCCTAAGAGAATGGTATCAGTTTATGGCCTAGTGATCTGGGATAGGATTGTGATAAAGCGTGAGAGATAAGGAGATGGAAAATTCCTCAAGGATAATGATGGATATTGGATGACTTTCCAAGTTCAGTTTGGTTGTGATCGGAGCATTGGTTTTTGTGTGATCATAGTTTGGTGAGGGTGGAGGTGGTTTAACCTCTGGATTCCCTTGGCTATTCTATGAGATCCCACATTCATTCTTAGAATATGGCACAAGGGTGACTAGCTGAAAGAAAGATTTGGTTCATCCATGTCTATGGTCGGGTGGTATGTGGAAGTCTCGAACTTGGTCAGATTTGCCAATGATTAATAAAAGCTAAGTTCTCTTACTTTTGTATTGGTTTATATGCGAATTTCATAGTTGTCATATCTTTGATATTTATATGGTTTAATGTTGGTTAGAAGCATGGTTATTTCATGTATTTACTTTTAATCATTAAATGGATGGATGAAAGACCTAATTGATGATATAGTAGTCCAATGGAGAGGGAGGCGATCCTTCTGGTTATGTTTCATAAGTTATTTCAGTCATTTATCCTTATTTTTGTATCCTAGACCTACAGATTGCATTAATGCTAAGTGTTAACAAAATGTCAGTCCCATTTAGGGATGCTTAGGCCTAGCCTTGAGGTTGATTTTTTATTTATCAACATTTTTATTATGTCTTTGATGGATTCTAAAGGTTGTAGCAAGTTCTGGATAGAGGCCAGGATTCTAGGCTAGAAGAGTGGCTCAAATCTCAGGCTCACTAGCATAGGTCTATTGAAAAAAGTCCACAGTCATTGGCACAAAGGCCTATGAGGGTGACTTTGAGTTGTTGTTCATTGTTTGGCCTATAGCATGAGATAAAATTTGGGTTAAGAGGCCTAAAACATCATTGGGACCCAAGGACAGGATGTCTAAGAGGCTGACATGTCTCTTGGGGGTGTAATTGCTAGTGTGGAAGGGTTTGTTTGATGAGTTTTGTCGATTATGTTTCCTTAAGGTCACCAAGGAGATTTAATCCCTTCTAGCTCTCATCACATGTTTTTCCTATATAGTTGGCTTCTTGAGTGGACCTGGAAGGAGGAGGTGTTACATATTGTTATCAAAACATGGTTGTGCCCTCTTTGGGTGAAGGTGCTTGGTCATGGATGCATGTCAGTTGTGTGTGTGTCACTTACACTTGCATTCCATGTGCTTGTTGAATTGAATCATGTTGATCATGATTCTAGTAAGGTTGTCATGAGGAGCTTGATGTGATTTTGTGAGATGCATCGTTGAGAGTTTATGAATGGTTGCATATGGTTATATGCTGCTTACATGTTGATTATATGTCACTTGACTACATCCTTGTATTTCAGTCACATTCTTGAATGTTTTGATTACATGTATCGGTCTTTCATATTGATTACAAAAATTGATCACTTATGATTGACTACATGTATTCATATGTTTGTGTAGTTGATTAGGAATTTATTATGCATGTTGATAATTTCATGTGGCAATGTGTGCAATGGAGTAATGGTTATTGTCATGCATGAGGTCATAGCATACATTTTTGACATGGCCTTTCATTGATGACTGGACACTAGCTGTAATGGTGTTTATGCATTGATACACTTATTTGATATATGTCTATATGTTGTTATGATTATGTTATACATGTATCACGTTGATTTGATGATCTTGCAAACAAGGTATCCTGCCCGAATTATGCTAAGGTGTGTTGTTTTATTGTGATTTGGTTTATCTGACATAGAATACCTTGCAGGAAAGAGATCAGATAGCTAGAAAGGTGGTAGACTACATATGAATAGATGGGTAGCGTGGTGTGGGTCACTCTTATGACCTAGAAGACACATTGAGAAGCCTGAAGGAATAAATAATGAGTTTCAAAGATAATAAGAAAATCACGTAGGCACAAGAGAAACAAGCAGAGGTGAATGTGACACTACTTAAGAGTGTGTCATATTTGCAGCAATGAGGATACTTCCAATCAACCATGGACATGAGGATAGAACTAATGGGTCATATGGAAGTAGTTCTCCTTGTAGACACAAGTCAAATAGATCTGACATGATTAGATATGGCAAGATGTTGGATACTCCAAATAGGAGAGGTGATCAACATAGGTACTATTCCAGTTCTGGTTCTAATAGACATCATCGTCATCATCGTCATCATCCTTATACGAAGAGTGATAGGGGATACTTTCTGGATGAGTTTAATAAGGTAAAGCCACCTACCTTTGATGAAGATATGATGAAATCACATGATACAAAAGCATGGTTGCTTGGTATGAAGAAATTCTTTTGATTGCATGATTATTCAGAAAACATGAATTCAAAGATAGCCACTTACAGTCTCAAAGGTAAAGCATATATTTGGTGGGAAGACATGAATAATGTCAATGGTATACATGAGGATGATTTGACTTGGTGTGAATTTGAAAGGCTATTCAAGAATAAGTACCTATGGGATAGGTACTATGATGACAAAGCTAAGGATTTTTATGAGTTGCAGAGGGGTTTTATGAAAAATTATGAGTATACTAGCAGATTTTTGGAGATGTTGAAATATGTGCCTTATCTCAGGGAGGAGAAGGCCAAGGTTTAAAGATTTGTTGATGGATTTCTAGTTGCATATAGAGACTGGATTGAGCTTGATGAGCCTATATCGTTGGAGGATGCCATATGAAAGTTGAAGCATTGTTATAAGCAATCGAAGAGCAGAGTTGAGCCCAAGTTGTTGGGTTGTGTTATATTCTTTCCACAACTAACCCACTTAGTTTACCGGGGGGTTAGAGGGGGGGAAGAGCCCCCCTTCCTCGTATCGATTGTGTAGCAAGCGGGGGGTCACAGGGGGTTTGAGGTGTACCCGTAACCCCACTTTATGGGGTCCGAGGTAGCGCCCCAGAAAATTTTCGTTTTGGACCCTATGTTAGGTTGGGCGGACCCATGGTTTTGTGCATGATTTTTGCACATGTTTTTTGGATGCGATGGTTTTTGGTCCATGGTATTGGACACGATGGTTTTCGGTCCATGGTATTGGATGCTTCAGCATGTATAAATATGTATTATAACATTGAAAGGAACATAATGAAAAATCAAGCTTGTAGTCCCAGTTTTGGGATCCAAGGGAAAATCTCTTGTATATGTGTTTTATGTGTTATGCTCTCGCATTGTTTATTTTTTGTGTTTTAGAATTCGTATGCAGGTAATTTTTGTACGGGGATAAAACCTACATTTGGTATCAAAGCTATTTTGGCTTCAAGCGAATGCCTTTGTTGCTGAGGGGTTTCGCTTGGTCCTATGGTAGACCTTGTTCAGTGGGAGATTTGCAAGATCAATTTTGGTGGTAAAAGAAGATGGCGAGCAGTGGAAAGATAGAGATCGAGAAATTTAATGGTCAGAGTTTTGATTTATGGAAACTCAAGATGGAGGATCTTTTGGTGGATAAATATCAGTGGATCGTGGTAGATCCAGGTACTAAACCAACAAGAGCGTCTGATGAAGAATGGAAGAAGTTGGATCGGAAGGAAAAAAGCACAATACGATTGTGTGTCTCAGATTCAGTATTGTTGAATGTATCAGGGGAAGCTACGATGAAGGCTTTGTGGGACAAGTTAGGGACTTTGTACCAATCTAAGTCTTTAGTGAATAAACTGTTCTTGCGGAAAAAGTTGTATAACCTGAGGATGAAAGATGGAGACTCGGTGACAGAGCATCTGAATGCGTTTAATACTATGGTAAGTCAGTTATTATCTATTCATATTAAAATTTCAGATGAAGATAAGTGCATCAGTTTGTTGTGTTCTCTACCAGACTCGTGGGATAGTCTGGTTATTGCAATAGGTAGCAATGCAACTGCTTGCAGTTTGATGAAATAGTCTCAGCCTTGCTGATGGAGGAGATGAGATGGAAAAATATGGACAACCAGAATGGTGATGCCTTGTCTGTACGAGGACGGTCCCAGAACAGAAACAAAAGCCATCGAGTGGGAGATCTAAATCTAGAGGGAAATCTAAATCTCCAGGAAAACCTACAAAGGCGGTGTGCTGGAAATGCGGAAAGGAAGGGCACTTCAGAAGGGAGTGTAAATCTAAAGCTCTTGATAAAGGAAAGGGATCTAATGATGCTCCTTTTGCAGAGGTGAAAACCACCTCAGATGAAGGTGGGGATGTGTACTTGGCTTTTTCAAGTACACATGTAGATCATGAGGCATGGTTGATTGACTCAGATGCATCCTTTCACTTCACTCCCCATAGAGAGTGGTTCTGCGAGTATGAGAAATACGATGGTGG
>APFE030491075.1:0-13751 GCA_000404065.3 Pinus taeda | reverse complement strand
TGTTGTTCGTGAAGAAGAAAGATGTTACTCTTAGATTGTGCACTGACTACAAGTAGTTGAACAAAGTAACAATCAAGAATAGATACCCTTTCCCAAGGATTGATTATTTGTTTGATCAATTGAATGGAGAAACAATGTTCTCTAAGATCAACTTGAGCTCGGGATACCATCAGGTATGCATCAAGGAAGAGGATATCTTCAAGACTACGTTCAGGACCAAGTACGAGCATTATGAGTTTGTTGTTGTTCCATTCGGTTTGACTAATTCTCCAACTACATTTATGTGTTTGATTAATAGTGTGTTGCATCCTTATTTGGACAAGTTTGTTATTGTATTCATTGATCACATACTGGTATGTTCTAAGAATGAGGAAGAACATGCCAAGCATTTAGTAGCACTATTGAGGTTGGTAAGAGGGCATCAATTGTATGCTAAACTTAGAAAGTGCAGCCTCTTTCAGACATAGGTGGATTATCTGGGACATGTTGTCTTCAAGGATGGCATAGCAGTGGATCCAGAAAAGATAAGAGCTATTATGGAGTGTGCAACTCCTAAGAATGTGGATGAGGTGAGATCATTTATGGGGTTGGTAGGCTACTACAGGAGGTTCATCAGTAACTTCTCACACAATGCATATCCTATCACATTATTGCAATGAAAAGGTAAGAAGTTCGAATGGATAAAAGAATGTGAGGCTAGTTTTAAGCAGCTTAAGTAGTTTTTGACACATGCACCATTGCTAAAGATTGTAGATACTGACAAGGAGTTGGAAATGTTTACAGATGCTTGCAAGAGAGGAATTTGTGAAGTTCTCATGCAAGAAGGGTAGATAGTGTGCTTCGAGTCATGAAAATTGAATGAGCATGAGCAAAACTATCCAACTTACAAACTTGAGCTAGCAGTGATTATACACGCATTGAAGACGTGGATGCATTGAAGGAGAACTGAGTTGTGGACGCTCTTAGCATGAAGGTATAGGTAAATCATATAGCAGTTATGAGCTCTGACGAGACAGAGTTACATGTTAGGATCTTGTAGGTAGGACAATAGGATGAAAAATACATGGAGATTATGCATAGTTTAGCAAAGCACAAGTATAGGTACAGGTGCAAGTACAGATACAGGAACAGGTGGTCAAGATGTAGACTATTGTCTCATGATAGATGGTTTGGCAAGATTTAGAGACAATATCTATGTATTGAATTGCAGTGAGCTGAAGAAGATTATCTTGAGGAAATTTCACGACAATCCATACTTGGGTCATTTAGGATATTAGAAGACGTTGATGACAGTGAAGAAGTTCTACTATTGGCCGAAGTTGAAGAAGGAAGTGGTAGAGTTCGTGGCTAGATGTTTAGATTGTCAGTAGGTCAAGGTGGAATGTAAGCATCCAGGTGGTTTACTACAACCTATAGCAATTTAGGAATGGAATGGGAGGTCATTTCCATGGATTTCATTACAAGTATTTCAAGGACAGTGAAGTAGCATGATTCTATTATGGTCATGGTTGAAAGATTGAGCAAGGTAGCTCACTTCATTCAAGTAAATACTATATATTCAGCCAATGAGATAGCACATGTGTTCATTAAAGAGATAGTGGGACTGCATGGTGTTCCAAAGAAGATTGTGTTGAACCGGGATGCAAATTTCACTTCCAAGTTTTGGAAGGAGCTATTTTCAGGCTTGGGTACAGGAGTTGGTATTCAGCACAGTTTATCATCTGTAGACAGATTGACAAATAGCGAAGGTCAACAGGATCTTAGAGGATATTTTGAGGATGTATGTGATGCACCAGCAGAAGAAATGGGAGGAGTATGTTCCATTGGTTGATTTCACATACAACAATGGTTTTCTAGAGTCATTGAGGATGAGTCCTTTCAAGGCATTTTATGGATGGAGTTTTAACACTCCCATGAGTTGGAGTGATCCAGTAATAGGGTAATTATTGGACCAGACATGATGGTAGACTTGGAGTAGGAAATGCAGGTTATAAATAAGAATTTAAATGCAACACAAGATAGAAAAAATCGTTATGTGGATCAACATAGGGTGTTCAAGGAGTTTAAGGTTGGGGAGCATGTGTATTTGTGCATCAAGCCAAAGAAAATATCTTTGAGGATTGGTTCATGTGCCAAGTTGGCACCACGGTATTGCGAGCCTTTCAAGATCATTAAGAGGATTGGACCAGTGGCATATCAACTTGCACTGCCTCCAACAATGAAAGTCCATGATGTTTTCCATATTTCATTACTTAAGAATTATATAAAGGATGTTGAACATGTTATTGATTGGTCTGTATTGCAGGTGGAGCAAGAAGGAAAGTTTCAGCAAGAGCCTCAGTGCATATTGCAATGGAAACATCTCATGCTCAGGAACAGAGCCATAGAGAAAGTTAAAGTGCATTGGAAACACTTTGGGCCTGAAGAAGCTACATGGGAGATGGAGGATCAGATGTGGGCCCTGTATCCTTCATTGTTTGTTGGTTGAGGCAATGCAGTTTTGGTTTGATTTTGGTATATGTTTGACATATGTTTTGCTGATGTTTTGGTACATGTATCTATATCTATATGGAAGTAAATACCTCCATGAGATAAGTTATAAATCTCCAATAAGTGTTAAGGGTGTCATATGATTATGGTTGTTATATTGTCATGTTGTCATGATATTTTTCTTTTGATCATGTATTTCATTGTAAATACTGCAATGAGCTAAGTTATAAAGCTCCATGGGCAGTATGTTTTATTTTCAGTGAATTTACTGAGATTATGGTGTGGTTTAAGAATGAGGATGGTTTTCCCCAAGGGTGAGGTTTTTGTAGCATACCTGGTGAAAATTTCATGTAATAAAAGTGAATAAAGGAAAAATAAGACCACGGTCAAGGGACACTTATTCCAAGTTGAATCTTGGGCAAATATATCCTAGTGAGCATCACTAAATGTTTCTTTGGCTAAGGAAAATTAGCAAAGGCTAAGGCAAAGGCATTAAAAGGAAAAAAGGTATTTTTGGCACATTTATTAATGAAAATAAAGGAAAATAGGAGAAAAGGAAGGTAAAAGGTCATAGGTTGCATGTGAGGATGACATTGAAGGAAAATAATGGAAATTGAAGAAAATAGGGGCCTCATTAAAAAGGCTTTTGAGGACCAGTTGGTAACCTTTTGTCAGTTCATGTTTGGAGCTCTCTCATTATTCTCTCTCTATCACACTCTTGGTCACTTAGAGTTTTCTTGGAGCACTCTAGCTTTGGATCAAGGAAGGAAAAGCAAGAAAAGGGAAAGCAAGGAAAGCAAGGATCAAGGAAGAAGAGCAGGCAGGAATACTTGCAAGTAACCTTTTGTATGTGTGATTTCCTAGTTGGTTTGGACATGCATGGATTTGCATGTTGGTTTATGGTTCTCTTGTTCTTGATGGCATGTTATTCCCGGGTTATGACAGTGGTTTTCAACCTAGCCTTGGCTTTTTCCAGATGCCATGTTGTTGGGATTTTTATTTGGGTTTTGAGCTTTGGTTTTCCAGATGGATTTCAAAATTTGGGGCAAAGATGGTCTCAAGGTTCATTCCCAAAGGCCTAGGAATCCCTTGATCAGTTTTGGTGAGATACAAGGTAAAGCTTGAGTGAGACTTCTTAGTTTAGGGCCTAGTGATTCAGGTTTGGATTATGATAAATCCTGAGAGACTAGTCTCAATTTAGGGCCTAGTGATCCTGGATTATATTGCTATAAAGATTGAGAGACAAGGATATGGAAAATTCCTCAAGGATAGTGATGGATTCTAGCTAGCATTCCAAGTTTAGTTCGGTTGTGATTGGAGCACCGATTTTGGTGTGATCATGGTTTGGCAAGGGTGGATGTGGTTTAACCTATGGATTCCCTTATTTGTTCTTGTATCTGTTGTTCTATGACACCCCACATTCATGCTTGGAATATGGCACAGGCGTGACTAGATGAAAGAGAGATTTGGTTCAACCATGTCTATGCTCAGGTGGTACGTCGAAGTCTCGAACCTAGTCAAAGTTTCCTATGATTAATAAAATCTAAGTTCTCTTACTTTTGTACTATTTTATATGTGGATTTAATGGTTTTCAGATCTTTGATATTTATATGGTTTAATGTTGGCTATAACCATGGTTATGAGACTAGTTCATGTCATGGTTATTTCATGTATTTACTTGTAATTGTTAAATGGATGGATGCAAGACCTAATTGATGATATAATAGTCCAATGGTGAAGGAGGTGATCCTTTTGGTTATTTTTCATCAGTTCTTTTAGTGATCTATGCTTTGTCTTGTATCTTAGACCTATAGGTTACATTGATGCCAAGTGTTTAACAGAATGTGAGTCCCAGTTGGGTATGATCAGGCCTAGTCCTGAAGTTGATTTTTGATTTATCAGCATTGTATCATGGCTTTGATGGATTATGAAGGTTGTAGCAAGTTCTAGGTAGAGGCCGGGATTCTGGGCTAGAAAAGTGGCTCAAATTTCAGGGTCCCTAGCACAGGTCTGCTGAGAAAAGTCCATAGTTGTTGGCATAGAGACCTATGAGAACGAATTTGAGTTTTTGGTCACTATGTTTCCTATAGAATGAGAGAGAATTTTTATTAAGAGGCTTAAAACATCATTTGGACCCAGGGACAGGGTGTCTCACTGGTTGACATGCCTCTTGGGGGTGTAATTGTTAATGTGGATGGGTTTTTTTGATGAGTTCCATCAATTCCATTTCATTAAGGACACCAAGGAGATTGAATCCCTTAAAGTAACCTCTCTCATCACATGTTTTCCCATCTAGTTGGCTTCTTAGGTGGACCTAGGAGGAGGGGGTTTTAAGATCAACTTCCCCAACCTCTGAAATTAGAGATATCATGCATGATGTAGAAGCCACTGGAGCTAAAATGGACATTCCTCTCATGCCTTTTGTTAAATCTCTCCGTCCCACATATTCTCACTATCTTAAATCCTTACAAGTTATTTCCCAACTTAAGAATATTACATTAGACACTCTCATGGAGAAGTTTTTAGAAAGGGAGAAAGTATTTCAAAAGAGGAAGAAATTTTCTCAGCCTTCTGAAGAAGTTTTGTACCTTGCATATAAAGAGATGAATCAGACACAAGATTCTTCTAGAGGAGGAGGTGGCATAAGTGGGCATGGAAAGAACAATAAAATAGGCAACGAGTAAATTTCATCAAGGAAGAATACATGATGTGGATTGGATTTCCTACAATAGAAATGGATATTATGCATCCAAATGAAAAATCTCTTGGGATAAAATTAAGTGAGAAATAAATGAAGAGAAAGGTGAAACACCATATCCGAGGAAAGGTCAAGCACATGAATCTGTTGAATATAGTGTGGCACATTGGAATAATGGAGTAACTAAATATTTGTTTCATATTTCATTTGTTTCGTGGAAAGATGCATAGTTTCTTGATACAGGCGTAACCTACCACATGACCTTCCAAAAATTAATTTTTGAAGATTTTAGTGACAATGTAGATGGAGCAGTCTACTTTGTAGAGAAATCAAGACTCAAACCATCTAGAATTGGTGTCATTAGGCTCAAACTGCCTGGAGTAGCTGACTTTCTTCTGCATAATTTTCTCTACCTCCCAGAGTTGCAAAGAAACTTTTTGTCCCTTGTTCAGATTCGCTAGGAATGAAACTCCATTCATATGTTTAATGACAAATTTGAGGTGAGAAAAGCATCAAACAACACACTTGTCATGATGGGAATAAAGGAAGAAAGACTCTTGAAATTGTAAGGAAGGTATACTCATACACATAATTATGCATATAGTTATCAGCAGAATGAAGGTACATAGCCATACAGTCTTTTATGGCATGCAAGATTTGAACACATGAATTATAATAGTATTAATTTATTGAAGAGAAATGGTGTTATTGGTTTTCCAACAATTCCAAGCAAACTAAAGCAATGTGATTTTTTTTTCAGGACAGGCTTGGGTAACTCCACAAATGAATGCATTTTATTAGGTAAATCATGAATATATACAAGGCGAGGGAGACTATTGGAATTTGTATTCCAATGTCTCTTCATATCCTCATTTGTGTATTTACAATATTTATAATAATTTCCTAATCCCTAGATATTATGTGTCAACATTCTCCCCCCCCCCCAAATTTTAATGGATGTTGGTGATTCCAAGCATCATTTTGAATCTTTCAAACTTTTCTCTTCTATGAACTTTGGTGAATATGTCTGCAATCTATTCATTTATGGAACAATGGCATAGGTGAATAGTATTTTCCTCAACATGATGTCAAATCAAATGATACTTTGTATTGATATGCTTGGTTTGACCATGGAACTTTGAGTTTTTGGCCAATTTTATTTCCTAAGTGTTTTCAATCAAAAGAGGAGTAGGATGCACCTGTTGCTCCTGCAAATCTTCAAGAATTTTCTTGAGCCACACAGTTTCCTTTGTCGGTTCTACAGTTGCCACATATTTTGCCTTTGATGTGGAATCTGTTGGAACAAATTATTTTTGTGACCTCCAAGAGGCATCTCTTGATCCAAGACTCATAGCATTACCTAAAGTAGATACTACATTTTCTTTATCTCCATCAAAATTTGAATCAAGGTATCCAATCAAGATAAACTCATCCACTTGTGTATACTTGAGTCCAAAGTCTTGAGTTCCCTTTAAGTATATTAGAACTCTTTTTACAATATACCAATGACCCTCACAAGGTTTTGCATAAACCTGGAGAGGATTCCATCAACAAAATAAATGTTTGGTCTGGTAATAGTCAAGTAGTTAAGACTTTCTATGAGTTGTTTGTACTTTGTTGCATCCTCAAATTCATTTCCTTGTATGGATGTGAGCTTTAACTTTTGTTCCATTGGAGTGGTTAAATGATTTCACCCATCCATGCCAAATTTATTCAACAAATATCCAATGTACTTCTTTTGAGAGAGGAATATAAACTTCAAATGTTGGGTTATTTGAATACCCAAATATTAGTGAACTTGTCCCAAATGTGTCATTTCAAAACCTTTCCTCAATTATTTCTTTATGGATGCAATATAGTTTACAGTGTTCCCTGTCATTAGAATATCATCTACATACAACATAAGATATACAATATTTTTTCTACTTTTCTTTACAAATAAAATTACATCATCAAGATTATAGTGCTTGAAATATAGTTTTAGAAGATGCCGAGTCAATTTCTCATGCCAAGCTCATGGTGCTTGTTTGAGGCCATACAAGGATTTGAAAAGATTAAATATTTTTTGATCATATCCCTTCACAATAATTCTTTCTGGTTGAGAAATAAAAACATTATCTTTCATATCTCCATTCAAGAAAGTAGTTTTTACATCCATTTGATGGAATTTCCAACTATTCTAAGCTACCAAGGCAAAGAAGGTCTGGATGGTAGCCCATTTTGTTGTGGGGGAAAAAATCTCCATAATCGACTCCTTCCTTCTATGAAAAACATTTTTCCACAAGCCTAGATTTATGTTTGTCAAGTGATCGATCTACTTTATACTTTTTATTGAAGACTGACTTGTAGCCAATCAGTTTGGTTCCCAATGGAGGGTCCACCAAGTTCTAAGTTCCATTATTTGTTAGAGAACCATACTCTTTTTGCATTTCTTCTTTCCATTCATCATGAGAAGCATCTTCTTTGAACAAAGTTGGCTTGAAATTTTTAGACAAATTTAATTCATAATATGATCCGAATAGAAAATGGCATCAACCCATGGTATTCATCCACCCATGGAATTTACCCATGGTATTGTAAGTGGCATCCACTCATGGTATTTATCCATCCATGGTATTGTAAGTGACATCCACCCATGGTATTCATTTCACCCATGGTATTTTCCCGAAGTGGTTATTGTGACATCACCCATGGTATTCATTCACCTATGGAATTGACCCATGGTATTGTGACATCCACCCATGGTATTCATTCACACCTGGAATTGACCCATGGTATTGTGAAATCCACCCATGGCATTCATTCACCCATGGTTTTGTGACATTCACCCATGGTATTCATTCACCCATGGAATTGACCCGTGGTATTGTAACTGAAAAATACTATAAGTAATGAGTTGCATTTTGTAAAGGACAAATGGTTTGTCACAATGTAGCCTTTATAGTTATTATCGGTTTTAATAAAAAAATTATTTGTGCTTTTTATTTACTGTGTGTTCTATCATTTCTTTCTAGCATTACAATTCTTCAGATCTTGGGGGCCTCCCCCACAAGATCCATTTCAATATTTTAGATCTTGGGGGCCTCCCCCCAAGATCCAGATCAGTGGTATCAGAGCAGGTTATGATTCCATGGGAATGAGGGTTTCATGCATATTTCAGTTTCAAATTTTTGCAGCAATATTCAACAAACTTCAGGCACACGCTGCAATCTCAACATAGCACTTTCTTGGGCCAAGTAGGAAGAATTTTTCTTTTTTCATTTTTTGCAGGAATTTTTTTTGGGCGGCGAGTTTTCAAATCAGATTTGAAAAAATTGGTACAATATTTATAAAACAATAATATATATGGATTCCTTGTGAAAAAATACAAAAATTCAAAAAAAAATCGGCTGAATCGGAGTGTAGATGAGGGAGATATCACTGATTTAAAATCAGCTATGTTGTATACCTTTTTTCTGACGACAATTGGTGGATGGCGACTCTCCTATCATTTTTTGAAGCTTTTGTGTAGAATTTCAGAAAAAGGGTTGTAGACCTAAGCTCCTCTTCAAAAATAACCCAATTCCAAAAAAAAAAATGGGTTGAATCGGAGTTTGGATGTGGGAGATATCATTGATTTAAAATCAACTATTTTTTCAAAACTTTTGAGACGACGGAAAAATTGCAAAGCAAATCGGAGATTCTAGGGTGTCCAAATAAGGATTTCTAGCACATGGGAATATGCAAAATGGTCCTTCTGCTTCCAAAAACATGTTATAATAAATATTCTGAGTTATATTGACCAAGTTATGTCCATTTTAATTCTGGAGTAACATTCGGAGCGGGTTCCCATTGGAGACGTGCCCTCCCACCCCACTTTAGTAGGCACTTGCTTCACATTCATCAGTTTCAGCATAGCAGCATTCGACTTGAGTTATTTGGAGATGTGCCTTCCCACCCCAGGCTATGTAGGCACCTGTTACTTCATCAACAACCAACATCATGGTTATGGGTCAACTACACAAAATCCTTGTCATTGAAGTCCATTTACTAGTCTGCACACTGTTAGTATCACAGTTGGTCACAAGCATTATAGGGTATCTCTATCCTTGGATCTTCTTCTTTCATGGTTATGGATCATCCACAAACCCACACTTCATCGAAGTCCATTTGCTAGGCTGCACACTATCAATATCACAGTTGGTCACAAGCATTATAGGGCATCTCTATCCTCAGATCTTCATTCATCATGGTTATGGGTCATCCACAAACCCACACTTCATCGAAGTCCATTTGCTAGGTCGCACATTCTCAGTATCACAGTTGGTCACAAGCATTACAGGGTATCTCTATCCTCGAATCTTCGTTCATCATGGTTATGGGTTAACCACATAAAACCCTTCTCTTAAGTGGCTCTTCATATTCAACAAAGGCTTCACAGAAGGGAACATCACGCAATGGGGGACATTGCTTTTTAAGGAAGGAGGAATGATCCGAATAGAAAATGGCATCAACCCATGGTATTCATCCACCATGGAATTTACCCATGGTATTGTAAGTGGCATCCACTCATGGTATTTATCCACCCATGGTATTGTAAGTGACATCCACCCATGGTATTCATTCACCCATGGTATTTTCCCATGGTATTGTGACATCCACCCATAGTATTCATTCACCCATGGAATTGACCCATGGTATTGTGACATCCACCCATGGAATTAACCCATGGTATTGTGACATCCACCCATGGCATTCATTCACCCATGGAATTGACCCATGGTATTGTGACATCCACCCATGGAATTGAACCGTGGTATTGTAACTGAAAAATACTATAAGTAACAAGTCACATTTTGTAAAAGGACAGATGATCCGCCACAATGTAGCCTTTATAGTTATTATCGGTTTTAAGAAAAAGTTTCTGTGTGCCTTTTATTTATTGTGCGTTGTGTCGTTTTCTTTCTAGAATTGCAATTCTTCAGATCTTCGGGGCCTCCCCCACAAGATCCATTTCAATATTTTAGATCTTGGGGGCCTCCCCACAAGATCCGAATCATAATCATAATAGACATCCATATCAACAATTGAATCAAAATTGTCTACATCACCTTCATTCTATCTAGTAGAGTTTCTTGTTCTTATATTTCAAACCTCATTGGGATGAACATTTTCAAGTATCTTTGTGAGCCATTTTGAAGGATCATTCTGAGATGGCCTAAGATGTTTAGCTGACTGAGATGAGACCTAATCAATATTTATCCTTCCAATTCTCTCAATCACATCACTCAAACTGTCTTCTTAATCAATTGTTGGAGCTTCATGAGGGGGAGAGAGTGTTTTAGGAGGAGATTCCATAAATTGATCTAGGATAGTGATCCCCCCTTCAAGATGTGGAATCTCATTATTGAATTCCAGAAAATATTTTTCATGCTCGAACATGTCCAAGCAATCAAGTTGTCGCTCAACAACATTGTCAATCTTAGAGGATTCAAGAAAGATTACATCTCTAGATAATATAAACTTCTTATTTTCTTCATCATAGAGATGACATGCTTTGGAGGTATCTAAGTACCCCAAGAAGATAAACTTTCAACTCCTTAAATCAACTTTGTTTCTTTGTTCCTTAGGTATCAAGGCATAATAGGTGGAACCAAAAACCATGAGATGCCTCACGGAAGAAATGTGGCCATACCAAATTTAATAGGGGGTCTTGTTTTTTAAATCATGATATGGACACCTATTCTTAATATACACTACATATAGAACTGCATCATCCCAAAACATCATCTTTACAATGTTGAAAAATAATTGAATGTACCATATTTGAGATTACACTCTTCATTCTTTCAACTACACCATTATGTTGAGGATTATACGGCACAGTTGTTTGATGTTTTATCTCATGTTGGCGAATATAGTTTTCAAATTCATTTGAAGTATATTCTTTTCCATCATTAATGTGAATAGAGCCAACAAGATATCATGTATTATTTTTAATCCATGCATTAAAAATTTGAAAGTTTCAAAAGATTCATATTTTTTCTTCAACAAATATACCCAACACATTATGGTGTAGTCGTGAATAAAATCCATCATGTATCTATTACCATTTATAGATAGAACATGCATAGGGCAACACAAGTAAAAATGAATCAATTCAAGATTTCTATGTGCTCTGGAATGAGAATCATGAAGACTTTGTTTGTTGTGTTTTCCTAATATACAAACATCACATTGCTTAAGTTTCCTATGAATGGTAGAAAACTAGTAACATTATTTCTCTTCAATAAATGAAGATTGTCATAGTTCAAATGTCAAATTCTAGCATGCCATAAGATACTAAATGGTAGTGTAATTTCATCATACTGAGAACTGTATGCAAAGTTTTGTGTGTGAGAAGAGGTTCCTTGTAGCTTCAAGAGTCTTTATTCTTTTATCCTAGTCATGACAAGTGAGTTGTCTAATGCTTTTCTCACCTCAACATTTCCATCAAACATGTGAATGGAGTGTCCTTACTAGTGGATGTGAACCAAGGAAAGTAAGTTTCTTCGCAACTTTGGGAGGTAGAGAACATCATGGAGAAGAAAGTTAAGGAGACTAGAAAGTTTGATCCTAATATTTCCACGTCCATATGGCTATAGTTTTGATTTGTCTGCAAAGTAGACTTCTCCATCTACATTGTCATTGAATTCTTCAAAAAAATGTCTTCAAAAGGTCATGTGGCAGTTTTCTCCTAAACCAAGAAACCATGAATATTTCCATGAAGCAAGTGAAGCATTAAAAAATTCTTTAGTTACTCTAATATTAAAATGTGTCACAATATAATGAGAAGATCTAGGTGCTTTACCTTTCCCTAGATCTAGTGATTTTCCTTTCCCTACATTCCTTTCTTGTTCTATTTTTTCCCAAGATATATTGCATGTGGAAGCATCATGTTTATTTTTGTTTCGCCATACATAATGAAGATCAGGTCTTCCTCTTTGGTAATATCTTCCCCCTTGCCTCTAGTATTCTTCCTTCCACATCCTCTTCCTCTAGAAGAACCTTATGCCTAATTTTTCTCTTTTTGTGCAAGACACACAACTTCTTTAGAATACTAAGAAAATGTCTTCTTCTTCCCAAAATATTTCTCTCTTTTAGGAAACTTCTCCACAGGAGAGTCAAAGAAAATCTGCTTAAGGTTTCCACTAGCTTGTAATGACTCAAGATAATGAGAATAAGTGGGATGTAGTGCCTTGACAAAAGTTGTGAGAGGGAAATCTATTTTAACTCTAGTAGACTCTATATCATGCATAATGGTTGTTATTTCAGAGGTTAAGGCAAGAGGATCATCATCTTTTAGTTCTAAATTAAACAGTTTGATCATTAATTGGCCTACTTCAAGCTTAGAGTGTGAGTCATATAAGTCTTTTGGCTTCTTTAAAGCTTCAAAAACATTTGTAAATGGTGTAATATGGTGACATACATATTCATTGATTGATGTTGCAATCAAGGCATAGGCCTTGCTATTCTTATTTCCCATATGTAAAGCTCTTTCTCTAATGTGGGCATTTCAGGAGGATTCCTACCTTCTCCTTCACAAAATCATTTCCAAAGTTAATTGAAAATGAGGGTATGATTTATCTTCCTGGACCATTCATGGTAGTTCTCTTTTCCAGTGAGAACTAATCCAACTATAGAAATAAGAGAATGCATTTTTTAGTAAACTTTTGGGCTAGACCTTGAATAGATATAATTCTTGCTAAAAAATATCTTAATAGAGACACCATAACATGTATCTCTTCATAAATTACTAAAAATAAACCAACATATATTCAAATGGTTCAATACATATATGAATGGTTTTAAATATATAATAAGGAAATCGTTGCATGTATATAATTTAAGCCAATGCTACATATAATAATATCAATCGATTTGAGCCCAATCCTTTGTGTGATAACAATAGTATGTATAAATCTCATCCAATGCACATATATGAGCTCAGTGCACCCAATACATATACCAATTGAATGCATATTTCAATAAAACAAATGAACCTTATAGAGAGCACCATGCACAGTATTCAACATAGTTTAATGCACATATCACAAATAGACTTCACGGACTTCAAAACGCACTTAGATGATTTTCAACCAATGCACATACTAGAATAAATGCTTCAATGAACCATATGGTGTTATAAATAGGACATAACAGGAATTACACATAGAGAAGCAAAAAGCATCACCACATTCCATGGTATAGTTGATTCAATGCACCATAGTTCACATAAGTTCTAAACACAGGTATGATCTAAATCAACATAGTATGCACAGGTTTTCACACCACACACTGCTACACCATATGTTTCTACATCCAAAGCTTCAATGCATTCACAACTAGCTAATGCACAAAAAATATAGCTAGCAATCAATTTCACCCATTTCTCAAGACTCTTGCAATGGCTTTCAATAGATAATTTGTTAAAAAATTATATATTACGGAGCAATGGAACACATAAAATATTGTAGAAATATAAACACAGAAAATGCATAAAACAAGAGAGACACAGATATACATGGTTCACCCAATTTGGGCT
>APFE030491073.1:16078-105184 GCA_000404065.3 Pinus taeda | reverse complement strand
TACGGCCTGTCAGTCTCATTAATTACAATTGCTTCGATTAATGGATAAATGATTTATTTGAAGCATGCTTAGGGTGATTTGGCGGTTAGAATGCGGATGAGCGGCTTTTCTAAAGGATATGGCCTTAATTACAAATAAATCATATCAAACTGCCTTTATGACTGTTACTTTGAGAACTGTGCCATTTACCTTTTGCGAAATCGGGCATCGGGGAAATGCTAAGTTATTGCATTGGTTTTGCTTGGAATCCCCGATCGCCGATATCCGATATCGCATCGCGTCGGGCATAGCTAGTAGGGCCGTTTAGGATGAGGGCATGGTGAGTCACCGATTGCTGATAGCGATATCGCATCGCATCGGACGAGGGGAAGCTTAATTGTATTTTAGATGTTATCGCCGATTGCCGATTTCGCAGCGCATTTCAGCAAGGATCATTACTCGTGTTACTTTATGCTTTGCCGATATCCAATAGCGATTTCGCATCGGCGAAAACTAACATGTCCCTTACATTGTGTTTTCTTTGTCATTGCGATATGCGATCTTGCGATCGCTTTATCGCAATGATAAAGATAAATCGTTTTATATTGGGGTTTTTTGATTGGTTTTATTAAAAAGCCTTTTGTGAAGTAGATCTTTTAAATTGATACCCAAAAAAAAAAAAAACAAACAAACAAACAAACAAACAAACTTCGTATGCACAAAGTATCAGGGCTCATGCCTTCCTGTTTAGCAATCAAAAACTTCTTCCCTTTTACATTTCCTGTTTGCAGAACATCCACATCCCACCAATTTTGGTGTTGTCTATCAGATTTTTGCATTATCTCTCGTCCATGCATAGTTTTCAGTTTCCCGATAGGAAGTTTATGGTGAAATTGCAAGGGATGTATATGTTGTTGCATTGTAATTTAATGATCTTTGTGCTGTCTGTCAACTATCAAAATTCTGAATGTGGCTTAAGTTTTTCTAGTCTCATTGTAGTTTAATGGCCATCGTTATAGATTTCCACTATTCTTACAGACCAAATGCTTTTTTGTGGATCTATGGATTTGGGGAGAGTTTGAGAATTATTTTTCTCCTTCAATTACCTACCCTCATTCACACTTCTCTACTATTTAGAGATTACTAGAGTTTCTACAGTCTCGCGTCTCTAGCTCTTCCTCTGCTCGGGTCTGGCACTGGTTATTCTGGTGGCTGGAACAGTAGCTCAGGGGAAAGGGTTCCGTTTCACGGCAAGTAGTTAGTACGCGTGTCAACGACACTGCTCAAAAGGTTTGCCTCTCGTCACTCATCCAGCCTTCCCACACACTCACCGCCCAAAAATTTTTGCCTCACGTCACTCGTTTTGCCTTCCCACACATTCTCTGACCTCACACATTCCAAATAAGGCATTTTGGATGTCAAAGGTACATTTGCATACGCCTCCGATTCTGGAGTGTACTATGACTACAACTTTCCACCCTCGTGTCATGCGAGTCCTTAAATAATCATTCATCCTATTTCCTCGTTAAATGAGGTTTTGTCTTTTCCAAGGACATAAATCGTCTATTTTAAATTTCTCACACTTACTATCATTATTCCGGACCTAACCCATCTCTCCTCTCGTCAGACGATACCCACCCATCTGTCTCCCCCTCTGACAGGTCTCGTGTTTCCCCTCCCTGTCTCGTTCCAAGTTGGGAACCTCGAATGGAAATAAAATCCGATGTGTCTGCCACCTCTGCATTGATCTGTCCCACCAGGGAGGCGGAAATGCTCCATATGGGGTCATGTTCCTTAGATGTTTGGTAGTCCACATTAGGTGAAATAAATGTGCTAGCTACCATCCTTCCGGCCGAATCACTTCAGGGTGGCGAACATGCGTACCGTGAACGTAAACATAGACATCGTCCCATTAAAATCGTTTTGCCACCTCCAGTTATTACCCTTGACAGCGCTACCTTGTTAGATCGCATTATTAGTTTACAGAAGTGTGCTTTAGTTGGCCGATGGTATTTCCCAGACATGGAGGATTTTGAGATGAGAATTTGGCTGGGAAGGAAGTGGAAATCCTTGCTTGGCTATCTACCCACGATAGTTAGACTCATGAAAGGATGGTATAGTTTCCACTTCCTCAATCACGAGGATCTTAAGACAATTAGATCCATCCCTTGGGTTCATGGGAAGAGCTTCCTTGCCCTGCATAATTGGTACATTGGCTATAATCCCCTGCACAATACTCCCATTAACAAACTAATATGGGTCAAACTACCTCGATTGCCGATTGAATTATGGACTAAGTAAGCCTTAACAGATATTGGAAACGCCATAGAAAAATTTGTATATGTGGACCCGAAATGCCTTGGTGCAAAAGACAAGAGAGTAGCATGGATTCTAATTGAGAAGGAATACTGAGGCAGTTTTCCTGACCATATCAACCTCCATTGGGAAGACATCAATCTCCATCAGAGACTGGACTACTAGGGGTGCTTTTTCACTACTCTTTCTGTCACAGAACAGGACACCTGCACGACCAATGCCCGCTCCGTCTGGGTGGCCGCTTACATGGGAGAAAGTGTTACAATGTAACAAAGCTGACAAACTCTGTGAAGGAACAACTAGGAAAAAAAGGTCAATGGATGGCGCCACACCAAAAAGCAACACATCCAGGTAATTCACATAGAACCTATCCTCGATATCCTCCTTTTATAGGCTCCAGGGGAATCTCCCCAATTTCCGTTCCATCTTCCCCAAATATTTCTGGAAAGTCGGTCTTGCCTTTTTCGGGTGTTCCAACTCACCCTAGCTCCCCCCCTCCACCTGAACCTACCTCCTGCCAGGAAATCCCCGCCCCTCTACTAAGTACTCACCCTTATAGTAATATTCCCTCCACATCGCACATTGCTTACATACCCTCACCTACTCCCTCCCCTATACCATCCAACATCAAACAAAGGACAAAGGACCTTGCCCCTCTGTCACTCCTCCAAACTCACCCACTGCATCTAATTCGAACTTGATAAGAAGTGACCTGGACTTTCTCCTGAAAAACAAGACCCTAGATCTGCACTCCCTCACCATTCATAAACCAAAATCATCTTCCTCCCCACACATCAGCCCTACTTCGGCTGGAAATATTACTATGCAATGGAAGCAAAACCGCAGCAGCAACCATTTATGTGGAAGGAACTCCAACATTCGTCTCACCTCTCAAATGGACCGCTTTCTCATTGACGTGCCTATTACTGATCTCTCCTCCCCTGGGACTCTTAGAGCAAGACAGACCACTAAACCTTTTCCATGACCCGAATCATATCCATAAATATCAGGGGGTTGGGAGCTAAACCTAAATTTATAGCTCTCAAAAATTTGTTCCACTCCTTACATCCAAATATCATACTCCTACAGGAAACGATGCACAAATGTTCTGAAGTTGTTTTATATTTTTTCAAAAAATGTTTCCGAGCTAGCATATTGCTACAACTGATTCTACTAGCCTCTCAGGGGGGTTGGTGGCCTTATGGGATCCATCCTGGGTCTCGGTTAAGGCGTTAAGGTCTCGGTTATGCCTTTTTAACATCCTAAAGAAATTTACAAAGGCTACAAGATCACAAATTAATGAAAGGAAATCTGTAATCTATCATGGGAATTGCGACAGGGAAACCATTGATTACATTGCAGGTTTTTATCGTATCCAAGCAACTCTTATACAAGAGCGAATGAAGTATCTCGAATACCACCTAAAACTTACTTGCTACAATAGATCAGATTGGTAATGGATCATTGATCGATATTATAAAAGGATATCAGGATGGGAGTGCAAATGTTTGTCGATGGGTGGGAGAGCTATTCTTGCCCAAGCAGTCTTTGCGTAACTAACTGTATACTAGGCCCACCTATTCCATATACCAGCGAGCATTATCAAAGAGCTAAATCGCCTCACAACAAATTTCATTTGGGGAGGCTGTCATGAAAGGAAGAAATTTCATCTCACCAAACTGACCAATATTTCTCTTCCAAAAGAATTGGGAGGTTGGAAGATTATGGATATTCGCAGATTTAGAGGAACTTTATTGATGAAATCCTTATGGAAGGGATTATTTGGGAAAGGCACATGGAGTAATACCATCCAAAAAAGGTACCTTGGTAATAAAGATTTCAAATACTGGAATAGGAAAGGCACCATTGGCATCAAACAAGGCTCTGCGGTTTGGAGAAGTTTTTAGAAAATGCAATTTTTCTTCTTACAACAACTCACATGGAGATTTCAGAATGGAAATAGTATTCTGATTGTCGTGGACCCAATTCTTGGAGCCGAGGAGGAATGTTCTATCCCTGATCTTTTATTAAAAATACTCTTCATGGTGTGGACATCTTTGTATGGGGCCAAGCCATAGTGGGCTGGCAAGGTCCTTTACCAATTTGGAAAGAAGCACACAATATTGGCCTATATGGTCAAACGACCATACAATGGAATAAGATCTTGGCAAACATAAAAAACATTGGTATTTGCCATACGGAGCCCCGAGATTATCTCACATGGAAAGGTAAGATGAAGACTTATAGTGTAATTGTAGCTGATACTTATTTATCTTTTTCTAGAATATCAACACTGCAATCAAGACAACATTTCCACACAATTTTATGGAAAAACAGAATTCCAAACAAAATCATAATCTTTTCTTGGCTAGTCTTTCATAACAAAAACCTCATCTGGGAGAATCTACAGAAGAGACAGTGGCAAGGGCTGGGTATCTGCTCTATCTATAAAAGCAAAGCTGAAAACAACGATCATATCTTCCTGCAATGTAAGCTCACCACTCAGGTATGGAAAAATTTATCTAGCTTTTTTAGTTTTTGTTTTATAGTGCATTCTTCCATTAAGGATTCACTAGAATGGTGGAGTACACAGAAACCCTCCTGGAGACCCATTCCCTTGATCTGTTTATGAGCAATTTGGAAATGGCGGAACAAATTTTTGTTCCAGAACTTGAGAAAGGAGTTCCAACAGGTCTTTCACAAAATTACAACAAACTATAGTGTCTTTCTTCCCTAGCCCAAACAACCAAGTAGTAATCCCTGTGGGTACAGTAACTCACTGCTAAAGTATTCAATGGGTTTTTTTGATGGTGCTGCACAAAAAGGAGTATGTTCTTGTGGGGTTTGGATATCCATGATTGAACAACTAACCTACATCCTTTACTGGAACGACGGAAATGGCACCAACAACAAAGCGGAAGCAATGGCTTTTTGGGGCCTATTATGGTTCAACAACTTTTTAAACATACTTGTCTTACTTGTATATGGAGATTCCAAAGTCATAATCGATCATGTATTAGAAAAGGCCTCCACAAACAACCCCTCCTTACTAGGATGGATGAAGAGAATTGAGGTCTATTGGCAACTACAAAATGGCTACTCAATCCAGCACATAGGCAGATCACAAAACGAGCATGCTGACAGACTATCAAAAAGAGGTTTGTCCCAAGATCTTAGTAAATGGCATATGGAAATATACTGGGAGAACAACATCTATGTCATGGAGGACCTTCTTTTTCCAAGGATATAGGATATCTCCTAGGGAATACAGAGGCCTGTTTCTGTTTCCTATTGATGAATAGTTAGCTGCCTGGCCACTGGGCATAAAACAGTGTCCTCTATAAGGTGGGATTTTTTCTCTCCCTGGTAGATGGTGTTTTTTTTCTCAATAGGGTTAAACTGTATCCTAAATCAGGCATACCACTGAGAGCTGTAACTTTGTTATTTCTGTATCCAGTTTATACCATACAGTCCTCCATACATAGTTTATTTAGATAATATATTATCTCTTTTCTATTTTCTTTTTTAGGGTGGGTGGTACTTGTATTTACAACATGTTTTAACTAATAGACAATGACATAGTGGCTATTGTTTTTTTTGGAACAACTGCTGACTTTTGTAAATTTCTCCTTGGATATTAATACAATTGTGCTTTTTCGTGATGAAAAATAAATAAAAATAAAAATAAAAATAAAATAAATAAAATAAAATATAAATAATAAAATAATAAATATATATATATATATATATATATATATATATATATATATATAATTCTATTTCCATAAATATCAATTTGTCAATTAATTTCAATGAGAATAGTTTGATTTTGATGTATATAAATTTCGCTTTTTTTAACGTATAAGACAATTGGTTAATCATAATACTGTAAAACCATTATATTTGTAAAAAAGTGTTATAGTTAATAATTGTAATTTAATAAAACTAATATTAAATTATATTTCCATAAATATCAATTTGTCAACTAATTTCATGTGAATGGTTTAATTTGACGTCGATATGTAAGTTAAATCTCTATAATTAATGGGTCATATAAATTATTGGTTCAAACCTGAGAAAATAAAAATTTAATAATAGCATACTCTAACTAATATACATTTGGAGTTTTTTTGTATTTTTTTCCGTGAATTTTGCTTGACATTTTGGTAGGGAGTTTTTAGAATAAAAATTTTGAGTGGTGTACCTTAGAGAATTTAAGTGTTCCAAATTTGGTAGGGAATTTTTAGAATCATAAATTTGAGTTGTGTACCCTATAGAATTCGAGTGTTCCCTAACTTTTCATGTATTTAATCCATTTACTCATTCAAAAATGCATTTTAAATAACATGAAAATACAATCTTAGCATGTTGATTTTCACAGTGCATAATATGATGTGAGAGCTTCTACAACATTGCCACAACAAAATGACATAGTTTTCCATAAGCTCTCATCAAGAAATTACAATCTCGCTTAAAATCGTATCATTGAATTCTAGCGAAAAGAAGGTCAAAACATTTATTAATTAAATTGTGCCTTTAGTAATGTCATTGTTATGTATGATGAAAACGTTTAACATATCTATTAATTGGGTTTATCTCTAGTGGCTGGGAAAATTTATTGTTATCTTTCCTAACCAAATTCAATTATTGTGAGTAATATGTCGAGCTCATATCAAGTATATTGTTGTAATGGTTTTGAGCCTTATTGTTGAACTAACTTTAGCCTCAAATAATATCTTACCCTTTCCTAGGGGTTATAGGGTGGAGTACTCAATTATGTGAAAAAAAAGAAAAAAAAAAAAGAAAAAAAAATAAATAAATAAATTCACGTGTATTTAAGTGTATTTTGATGGTAGAGTTTTTATGTTGTTTCGAGGTTTCTCCAAGTCAATTCTAGTGTCATGTCTTATGTACTCAATACCATTTTATGTGAATGCTTTTAATTTTATAAATTTGTTGTTCATTGATTATGTTTATACAATATTCCTATTTATCTACATTTTTTTAAATGGTATCAAATCTATATTTCAACAAATCAAAATCTCTCTCTTGAGAGAGCCTTGTAGATCATTGGCTTGCATGTTTCGAGGCAAATAGGTTGAAGTTTGTGTGGTCTCTACAAAATCCATCAAAATGAGAATGCATTATGAGCAAAGCTTGTGCCAATGCAAAACTTCCATTCAATGTACTTGAAGAAGGTAGATGGAGCTAAGCCAATAGCCTTAGTGTATAATAGTCTAAGAAAAGGGGATAATTGCAGAGGCAACGGTAGTAGATATGATATTTGACATTCAAGCATGTATTAAAAGCACATTGAGTGTAATATTTCTAATGTCAATGAAGAAGGGCAAAGTGAGCAACATATTGATTTTATATCTTGTGATCTCATATTATTGTGTTGTTTAGGTCTTAAAGAAATCATGTTGATACTTAAAGGCATCAAAAGCCCGTTAATGTCATGTATCTCTTGCATGACTTATCGATGGAGATGTCACTAGGGTTGCTTGTTTGTTAGTTCTTCATTCCATAATTAATACCTAAATGATAGTATTTGTGTCTTCTTTAGTGGTGTAGGGAGCTCATGACATGGTGACTTTTTTAGTGGCAAAAGGCTCCACTCCTACTTGTTTTGGAATGGATCACCATTTTTTTTCCATTTAGTGTGATTTTTTGACACATTGGATACATGCTCTAGAAAACATTTGGTGGGAAGGAGTGTCAATGATTTTTGGACACTAAGAGAATGATACGCAAACCCCGCCATTAATAACATAAAGATTGAACATTTAAACCAAACATAAACATCTCAAACCTTCCAACTCGTCTCATGTATTATTCTCTCAATGCAAGATATAAATCATGAACATGAACAATGTGACACAACAGTCATTTAATGCTAAATACCTCTGATAAATACTATTAATGCTCCTTAAAAGGTCAAATATTACATGCATCGATAAAGGGAACCATAATATTAAATACAATTCTTCATGTGCAAGCATGTTTAGCTAAAGGGAATAAGGAAAATTTCCTTCCCACTATGGGACAAAAGCTAATATAAACAAAACATAATACTCTTGTGCACTAAATGCAGCATATAATGTCTATCACTCACACATAATGAGTCCATAAGTCATGCACAATATAGAAGAGTGACGAAGTGCCTCGTAAGGTGGGTAGAGCCAAGAATTGTATGCCTATATCACCTTGAGTGTAGACTATAAATGTTGTTGGAATTCTCAAACCATGCGTTGTGTATAACCACCACATATCCATCAAACAAAACCTTGCTCCAAGCACCTATAAAGAACAAACATGAGCCTCTATGCCAAATCCAACTCTAATAAGCCCCCCCCCTCCCCCCCCATGCGTTGACTCAACCCTAAGTCAACTTCAAATGATATGTAAAATTTGAAAGTCAAAATCTCATCTTGCATCATTCTGGTCAAGTGCACATAAAGGAACACATGGCATTCTTGTTTCGTAGATTTGTAAATCATGGCAATGCATCATAGCCTCTCTATCATTATTGAACTTTGATAAGCTTTATCCTTTATCCTTGAATCTCCGCCATGCACATATCTCAGTGTGCATTTAATCTAGACAACCAAATCATAACATTGTCATTTATGACCAAAAATATTCTAATGTACATGATCCAATATAAATACTCACTACATGACCGCCATCTCAATGGCTAAGCAAACTTAATCTGACAAAAACATAATCTAAACATCAGTGTGATTGATGCGAATATCTACATGGGAGATAATCCTTCAAAATAACCAGCCGTCCATTTTCTAGATCCTACAGCTAATCTTGTTCTGTCATCCAACTCATCCGTTCGCCATGTAGTTCGCGTTCCTTGATTGTTCCATGCACCCGAAGGATGAAGGTGATCAGTTTTATTATTGTTTGCAGCGGCTCCTCAACCACCATATTTAACCAACAGTATGGCCGAGGAGGAAAAGGACAGAGCCCGAGCAGGTGAATGCATTTAACAGTTATGGAACTTCATCCCATACGACACCTCGGCCACCTGAGAGGACAACAGAGCGCAGGAAAAGATCAGATTTATCCACTGAAGCAAGCAAATGCACCAAAGACTCCATCAAGCAGTTAAATGCGGTTGGTGGTCAATTATGACCCCTCCATACTTAGAATGGTCGAGTGCCTTTGTAATGAAACTCTATATATATACTTAGAAACAAGATGTAATCATGGTTGATGGTTGATGTTTTGATGTAAGTTTCAACTTCTGGAGACTGTAACTATTTTGATACTTGCAGCGTTTCGTCTTCATTTTCAGCTAATACAAGCTTATTTTGTTGTTAATTGCTCACTTTGCATGCTTCTTCTTTTCCAAGTTGTGCTTGATATGTTGTATTCCTGAACTCTTGATGTTTAGCATTAGAGTAGCTGTCATCCTATCTCTGTGTTAAAGTCTTGTATGTATCAGTGAATGAGTTATTCAGGTTTTTGTTCACCAAGTGCCAGAGAGCTGTCATCCTGTCTGTGCATTAGGGAATTAGATTTGTAGACTTCTTTACTGGTTGCAGCCGGCCATCGTGTGCATCTGCTGGTGTGGTCTGTATTCTCCATATTCATCCAATCTTTAAACTGTGAGTAATTGGTGGTCTAAAGCCTTGTAGTCTGGGGGTGTTCACGCATGTCTGGAGTCAAGCAAAATAGGAGTAGTTATCTGGCTTGGACAAGCATCATTCCTTCCATTCATCCATTTGCAACAATAAGTTGAATTTATATGTTCCTGAGCATCTCTGAGCTACAACCTAGGAGAGTTTCTTGGGGTGATAACATTAATTGGCGTCGTTGGCAGGGAGAGGAGATTGAATCTCAGCTTCCCTGGGAAAACGACACAGTTCCAACTTTGATGATAGACAAAGTCTGGACACATTTCTGGTTGTAATCATATATCTGGCGACTCCACTAGAGGATCAACCTAGTGGCGACTCCACATTACAATTCTGGCTCAGTTTGTGAGGCGTACTCAGAGAAATCCTCATAAATCACCAACTGACCCAGTGCCTGACCCTAAGAAGATTGTCAAGCAAAGGAAAACATCACAAAAAGGAGCATCAGGATCAGGGAAGTCTAAGAAATCTTATGAATCTCTGCAAGAAAGGCTTGTAGCCGAACATGTACAGTTTGAAGAGATAGAGCCTGGCATTGTTAGTGAAGAAATACCCTCAGAGATTCATAAAGCTCCTTGTTCATTTAGTTCCTCTTTGGATCTCAGTCCAAAGAAAGCCTTCCATACAATTCATCATATTCTATTATCCCTGTCATCTATTTCATTGCTTCCTACCATCCAAACTGCCAGTGTCCTTCCATATATCCCAGTCATGGCAGGCCAACACGCACCCACGAAGATGGAAAGAATCATAGCCGCTAGTTATGGACCCCTGGTCTTGCCTATTCCTTTGAATGCCATGCATGCTGGAGAGTATCAGAAATATATGCCCAAGTTCACTGGTACAGAGGGAATAACAGCTGAAGAACATCTTGAATCTTTTTATAGTTATGCTGATAACCTAGATAGTAGCGAGGATGATGTCTAGATGAGAGTGTTTGTCCAGAGCCTTGATGGAGAGGATAGAAAGTGGTTCAGAGAATTGGCCTCTAGGTCTATACCAGACATTGAAGCATTAGATGATGTATTTCTGAAGCATTGGGGAGATAAAAAAGACTTGCTATATTACCATACAGAGTTTGGAAACCTCAAGAGGGAAAATGGGGAATCATTGCCTGATTTTAATAAAAGATTCAATTGTATGTATAGTAAGATACCAGCTGAAGTAAAGCCAAGCCCCACCTCTGCCAAACTCACTTATACCAATGCTTTTGACTCTGATTTCTGCCTGCTATTGAGAGAAAGAAGATGTGCCACTCTAGCTGATATGCAAGATGCAACGTTAGAGGTGGAATCAAATATTATGGCTGCAAAAAAGCTCAAAAGTCATGCTGATAGAAGAAGGCAGAGAGGTGAGGCTTCTTCTTCCTATGCTTCATCTTCAGAACCTAAATTAAATAAAATGAATAAGATGATAGAGTCATTGGCTACTGAAATATCCAAGCTGAAGGTTGAGCAAAGCTCTGAAAAGGGAAGGCTTCCAAACAAATTTGCTCCCAGAAACTCAAATCCATTCATAAGAGCAAATGACCAATTGCAGATCATTCAGAGGGGTAAAGAAGCTAATGAAGAACAAAAGGTTAAGGTTCATTTCCAAAACGTAGTCATGGAGGAGGAGCAGTTTGAAGAAGAGGATGAAATTCATTGCATGGAAGATAAGGGCAGTGCTGCCTTTTTGACAATGGCTGCCTATGAAGGATCATTGTTGCAGGACCAAACCAGTCAAAGGTGGGACAGAGAGGCTGTTCTGCAGACTGATGAGCAGCAAAGATACAATCTAAGGTCAAAAGCAAACAATGTCAAGGAGAATCCTACCCAAAAAGCTGTTGTCCCAATAGAGCAACAAAATATCAGACAAAAAATACTAGCAGCTAATCCAGTCATCCTCAAAGCACCAACTCAAGAGGCAAGAGGTCCTGATAAGTTTCCTTCCCCTTTTAACTTTGAATCAGAAATCCAGAAGTTAAAAATATTTGTTCCTATGATAGAATTTGCAAAGAGTGAAGTTTTTAGAAAGCCTATTCTTGATGCTCTTGAGCTGAAAGCCATACAAGCCCCCACCGACTATGTTAATTTGCATGATGATAAGCCTACAATTGTGCTTAGCCCAATGATTGAACCTACTGATGATAATTCTCCATCATTTTATGTCTCCTTGACCATTCATGACAAAATCCTCCACAATTGCCTGCTAGACATAGGGGCCAGCCACAATTTGATGCCCAAAGCTATCATGGAAGAGTTAGGCCTTGATATCACCAGACCATATCATGATCTATTCTCATTCGATTCAATAAAGGTAAAATGCCTAGGATTAATCAAAGAACTAGCCATTACCCTAACTCAGTTGCCCATGAAGAGCATGATGATGGACATTGTGGTAGCAGATGTCCCTCCTAAGTTTGGCATGCTGCTGTCCAGAAGGTGGATTAAGAGACTAGGTGGGACATTACAGAATGATTTATCTTATGCCACTGTCCCAGTCTTTGGAGGAGAAAGCAGGAGATTGTACAGAGAAGCACAGCTGGCCTACATCATCAATGATGAAAAGAATCCTTCTAATCATCCCATTTATGCTGTGGACACTGATTTTAGAGCATGTATTCTCCAACTTGAAGAATCCCAGAAGGCCTTATTGCAGTTAAAGAAACCAACAGTCTAGGCTGAGGGAGAGCAAGGAAGTCAAGTTTGGGAGATGTTCTTTGATGGAGCATGTTCCAGGGAGACTGTAGGAGTAGGGGTAGTGTTGATATCTCCAAAACAAGAAAGCACACATCTGTCTTTTAAATTGGCTTTCCAAGTCACCAACAATATAGCAGAGTATGAGGCTTTGATATTGGGCCTTAACGCAGCTAAAGACAGAGGAATCAGAAACATAAAGGTGTTTGGAGATGTTGATCTTATCATTCAGCAAGTGAACAAAACATTTCAAGCAAAGCACCCAAGGCTAAAAGCATATAGAGATGAGGTATGGAGACTTAAAGATTCTTTTGATTATTTTTGTATCTCATACATCCCTAGAGTTAAAAATCAGCTTGTTGATTCCCTTGCTGTGTCTGCTAGCGTCTTTATCCCTCCCATGCCTCCCAGACTTGTTTATGAAGTCCAAATGAAATACAGACCATCCTTGCCTGACAATGTCCAGCATTGGAAAGTTTTTGAGGATGATGATGAGGTAAACATATTTCTGCAAGTCATTGATGAGTTCTACAAAATGCAAATTGACCAAGAGAATGAAGCCTTGGAAGGAAGCCCCCAATCCTAGCTTAGAAACAAAATTGGTAAAGATAGCGTTGTTCAACTGCCCAGTAATCAGATACCTAAGGGTCTAGTTCCTTTAGAAAAGTTGTTTGACCAAAATGATGTGCCTTATAAGGCTGCCCAAAAAGAAGATCAATCTGCAATCTATAAGCATAACATAGGGAGTCCAGAGCATCCAAGACACATAAATCTGTCCACCCATCTATCTGTGGCCCAAAGTTCTGAGTACTGCAATTTAATGAAGCAATTTGCTGATGTCTTTGCTTGGGAATATAGTGACCTGAAAACATATGACAAAATATCATCCAACATAAAATCCCTTTAGAGAAAGACACCATCCCTTTTAAGCAGAAGCCGAGGCCTATAAATCCCTTGCTCCTTCCTCTAGTTGAAAAAGAGATCAAGAAGTTACTGGTTGCCAAAATCATAGTCCCTCTTAGATATTCAAAAAGGGTAGCCTATTTGGTGGTGGCGAGGAAGAAAAGTGGAGAAATCAAGCTCTGTGTTGATTTCAGAAACTTAAACAAATGCTCTAAGAAAGATAATTACCCTCTGCCCAAGATGGAGCATTTGTTGCAGAAGGTCTCAGGGGCCAAAGTGATGTCTTTCCTAGATGGATTTTAAGGGTATAACCAGGTTGTTGTACATCCAGACGACCAAGAGAAGACTGCATTCACCATTCCTTGGGGCACTTTTATGTACTCTAAGATGCCTTTTGGGTTGATGAATGCTGGAGCCACCTTTCAGATAGCTGTGGATATAGCATTTGTAGGAGAAAAGGAAAAGTTTGTCCTTATCTACCTAGATGATATAACAGTGTACTCCAACAGCCATCATGACCATTTGCAGCATTTAAAGAAAGTGTTCATGAAGTGCAGAAGGCTTGGGATTTCAGTCAATCCTAAAAAGTCACAGTTTGCTTTAGAACAAGGAAAGCTATTAGGACATGTTGTTTCTACTACAGGTGTCCGGATTGACCCAGAAAGAGTAAGAGCAATACAGACCTTTTATGTCCTGAGATCAAAGAAGGATATCCAGTCCTTTCTGGGCAAAATAAATTTTGTGAGGAGGTTTATCCCAAATTTTGCAAAACTTGTGAAGCATATTACCTCCATGTTGAAAAAGGAGGTAGAGATCAAATGGACTGGTGCAGCAAGAAGATCCTTTGAGTCCATTAAGAAAGCTATTATGGAAGCTCCTACTTTAAGCAGTCAAGATTACAGCAAGGAGTTCCATATATTTTCATTTGCCTCTGACGACACCCTTGCAGCAGTTTTATTGCAAGCAGATGAAGAAGGTTCAGAGCACCCAGTGGCATTTTTTAGCAAAACCTTAAGGGAAGCTGAGCTGAGGTATGATATCATTGAGAACAGGCATATGCTCTTATAAAATCTTTGAAAGCTTTTAGAATTTACATTATGCATTCCAAGATAATTGTGTATGTGCCCTCTGCTTCAATAAAAGATGTCCTAACGCAATCTGATGTTGATGGAAGAAGGGCTAAATGGATTGCAAAGCTTATTTAATTTAACATAGAACTAAAGCCCACCAAACTTATCAGAGGTCAGGGCCTTGCCAGATTAATGGCTGAAGAAAATTGCAGAACACTGGACATAAATCTCATAAGCACAATTTTAGAGAATGGTCAGACAGAAGGACAAATAGATGAACCAGGGAAAAATCAATCATTGGCAAAAAATTTAGCTTCTTGTGGGTGGTATGTTGTAATAGCTCAATTTTTGCTGAAGCTAGAAGTTCCTCCAGGCCTTAGTCCAAGCCAAGCTAGAATTGTTAAGCTCAAGGCAGCTAGATACTGCATTCATGAAAATCTGCTCTACTAGAGGGACCCCTCTGGAATTCTTCTGAGGTGTCTGGACAAAGAACAATCCATGGAAGTGATGCAGCAGTTTCATTCCAGCATATGTGGAGGACACCATTATTGGAAAAATACAGCTCACAAGATCCTTAGAGCTAGGTACTATTGGCCCACCTTATTTTCTGATGTCTTTTCATTTGTTAAATCATGTGACAGGTGCCAAAGATTCGAAGGGAAACAGCAACTGAAGTCCCTGCCCTTAAAACCCATACATGTTAGTGGCCATTTCCAGCAGTGGGGCTTGGATTTCATTGGAGAAATCAATCCACATTCCAGTGGCCAACACAGATGGATCTTAGTTGCCACTGATTATTTCACTAAATGGATTGAAGCAATCCCTACCAGAAAGGCTGATCACCATGTAGTCATAAGGTTCTTGACAGAGAATATCTTCACCAGATTTGGTTGTCCACATAAGCTAGTCACATATAATGCAACAGCCTTCAGGGCAAAAGAATTGGTGGACATGTGTAACTCAATGGGCATTAAGCTAGTTCATTCTACTTCATACTACCCTCAGGGCAATGGTCTAGCAGAATCTTCCAACAAAATCCTAATAAGGATAATTAAAAAGCTGTTGGAAGACAACAAAAAGAATTAGAATTGTAAGCTCAAGTATGCACTGTGGGCTGACAGAGTAATCACAAAGAAATCCACAGGGAATTCTCCTTTCAAGCTGGTATTGGCACTAAAGCTGTATTCCCAATATAGTTGACCCTCCCTGTAGCAAGGTTCTTACAGGAAGAGCAGAATGAGGAAGAGGACATGGCAAAAAGGATCACTGATTTAGCAGAGGTACATCAAATTAGAGAACAGTTGGTTGAGAAGTCTGCAGCACATCAAAAGAAGATCAAGGAAGTTTTTAACAGGAGGACAAAAACAAATAATTTTCAGGTCGGAGACTTGGTTCTTAAGTGGGATGCACTGAAAGAGAAGAAAGGCAACCATGGGAAGTTTGATGGTTTATGGATGGGGCCTTTTATCATTTCTCAGATCCAAGGGAGCAATACTTTCATAATGCAAACTATGGAAGGGGAGACAGTTTTTGATGGCCCAGTTAATGGGCATTTTCTGAAAGTTTATGTTCTCTAAGGTTTTCAGGCCTTAAATTTGTAAATATGTTATTTTAATTAGTTTTAGTGTAGACTCAGTTAGACTCCATGCCCAATGGAACACTAGGGAATTTTGCTCATTTAGTTTTGACAAGCAAGGCATTGGCCTGCAAGTTCTTGAGACCTCACAGGGAGGATCTCATCCCTAGAAGGAGCCAGTGTTAGCTCTGCTACATATTGCTAATATTCGAAGAATAAGAAGTAAGCTCGGTCCTTGTTTTTGCTCAAACAAAGCCTATAGCAGTCATCCTCACCTTCTCCTTTACCTCTTTCGCTCTCCCTTCATCTCCATTTCCTACGCTCTTTTGTTGAAAACCATATAAAACTCCATTGTTCTTAAGCCCCGAGCGGTTAAACCCATACCCCCATAAACCTGCTCCCACACGACCGCGTGCCTTCACAAACCCTTCCGCTGCAACCTTAGTCGTTGATCTTCGTCACCTTGATCCAACAGTCCTCCTGTCACATCAAACAAAGTGACTTGCGCGATTAAAACCCCACCGTCCGATCATCTCCGCCGCGATCGGACGACATTCTCTCTCCTCGCGCCCACAAACTATCGGGGCGATAACGCGCGATGGAAAGTGGTTTCATCCTTCCCTCGCTGCCATGCATCACACTTTGAATGGAATCGCATGCCGCTGTCCTTTTACCGCCCTGTGTCTAAAAATGGTGCGACCAAAATAGCTTATCGCTTAGCCTCCCATTGTCGCCCGATAACTCCCACGCGTCTCCTCTGCCCAATAGCCGTAGGATTTGTACGCCCGAAATCCAACATTTCACGATTTCCCCGCTCCCATATCTCCCGATACCCTCCACTAAGCAATCCCAGCCGTCCATTTTCTAGATCCTACAGCTAATCTTCTTCCGTCATCCAACTCGTCCGTTCGCCATGCAGTTCGCGTTCCTTGATTGTTCCGTGCACCCGAAGGACGAAGGTGATCAGTTTTATTACTGTTTGCAGCCGCTCCTCAACCACCATATTTAACCAACAGTATGGCCGAGGAGGAAAAGGAAAGAGCCCGAGCAGGGGAATGCATTTAACAGTTATGGAACTTCATCCCATACGACACCTCAGCCACCTGAGAGGACAACAGAGCGCAGGAAAAGATCAGATTTATCCACTGAAGCAAGAAAATGCACCAGAGACTCCATCAAGCAGTTAAATGCGATTGGTGGTCAATTATGACCCCTCCATACTTAGAATGGCCGAGTGCCTTTGTAATGAAACTCTCTATATATACCCAGAAACAAGATGTAATCAGGGTTGATGGTTGATGTTTTGATGTAAGGTTCAAATTCTGGAGACAATAACTATTTTGATACTTGCCGCATCTTGTCTTCATTTTCAGCTAATACAAGCTTATTTTGTTGTTAATTGCTCACTTTGCATGCTTCTTCTTTTCCAAGTTGTGCTTGAATGTTGTATTCCTGAACTCTTGATGTTTAGCATTAGAGTAGCTGTCATCCTATCTCTGTGTTAAAGTCTTGTATGTATTAGTGAATGAGTTATTCAGGTTTCTGTTCACCAAGTGCCAAAAAGTTGTCATCATGTCTGTGCATTAGGGAATTAGATTTGCAGACTTCTTTACTGGTTGTAACCGGCCATCATGTGCATCTGTTGGTGTGGTCAGTATTCTCCATATTCACCCAATCTTTAAACTGTGAGTAATTGGTGGTCTAAATCCTTGTAGTCTGGGGGTGTTCACGCATGTCTAGAGTCAAGCAAAAAAGGAGTGGTTATCTGGCTTGGACAAGCATCATTCCTTCCATTCATCCATTTGGAACAATAAGTTGAATTTATATGTTCCCGAGCATCTCCGAGCTACAACCTAGGAGAGTTTCTTGGGGTGATAACACATCCAATTCCCCTTTGTAACAACCTTGGTAAATAAATTGATGTAAATAAAAGTTAATAAAGGCAAAATAATAACCATGGTCGTGGGACACATATTCCAAGCTCAATGTTGGGCAAAACATCCTAGTGCAGATGTTCATTTGGTTTATTGGCAAAGGTAATGGAAAAGGATTTGAAAAGGCATGAGGCATTAATTGGCATTTTATTTATGAAAATAAAGGAAATTAGGATAAAATGAAGGTGCAAGGTCACAGGTTGCATGTGAGGAGGAAAATGAAGGAAAATAATGGAAAATTGAAGAAAATAGAGGTCTCATTAATAAAAAGGCTTATGAGGATCAATTGGTACATTTGGTCAGTTGAGTTTTGGCACTCTCTCTCTCTATTCTCTCTCTCTCTCACTCTTGGACACTTAGAGTTTTCTTGGAGCACTCTAGCATTGGATCAAGGAAAGCAAAGGAAATACCAAGAAGGAAAAGGTTAAGTAAGGAAGAGCAACATCAAGCAACTACAGTGGGATTATTTATAGGTATCGATTTACATGTGTGATTTCCTTGCTAGATTTGGCATGCATGTATGTATTTGGTTCTCTTGTTGTCATTGACATGAGTTTTCCTAGGTGTGATAGTGATCTTCATCCTTGCCTTGCCATTTTCGGATAGCCATGGTGTGATGGGTTCTCTTACATTTGGTTGAGCTAGATTGTCGAATGGTTTCAAACCCGAGTGAGGTGGTATCTAAAATAAAGAACACAAGGCCTAGGTGGGATTATCATAAAGTCAGATTTTGCGTGCCTCGGTGGGCCTAAGAATCCTCGACCAATGAATGGCGGGATATATAGTAAATCCTATAGGCGTGTTCCCCCGATCAGGCCTAGGAATCCTTGACTGGTGAATGGCGGGATATACGTAAATCCTAGAAGGTGGAGTCTTGATCAGGTCTAGGAATCCTCGACTGGTGAATGGCGAGATATAGACAAATTCCTCATGGTGTAGGTGGAGAAATCTGATGGCATCTATGCTTGTTTAGGGCCTAGTGATCTGATGGGGATTGTGGTAAAGCCTAGGGAAACCTGGTTTGGCTTGGTTTTGAGTTCCATATTCATGCTTGGAATATGGCACGGGGGTGATTACCTGAAAGAAAGATTTGGTTCAGCCAATCTATGGTCGGGTGGTTCATGGAAGTCCATGCCTGATTGGATTTTGCATTCATTAATAATAGCTTCTTCTCCTTGGTATTTCATGTGTAAATATATTGGTTCATGTGTGATTCTTATGGCTATTATATCCTTGTTATTTATGTTGGTTATATGATGGTTATAAGTATGTTTTATGACAAACTTGATGTATGGATCTCATCATGTTTTGATTTGTAAATGAATGTACAATGAATATATGACCTAATAGATGATAATGCAGTTATTGTGATAGAGCAAAACTGCTTCTTTGCGAATCTCAAATAAGTATGATGCCCCTATGCTCAGATCTGTTGTTATGACCTGTAGATTACATATTTGTGACATGTTTGACGAAATGTATGTCATGGCTAGTAGGGGTCAGATCAAGTACATGTACCAATGATTTCATTAGTAGTCTTATTCCATTGTTATTTATCATTTATGAAAGTTTCATGAAGTTTTGGGGAGTGGCCTAAGTCATGGCCTTGAAAAAGTGGCTCAAAATCCAGGGTCGCTGGCTCAAAACTAGCTAAAAAAGTCCACAGTCGTTGCCATGCCTTGCTGTGGGAGCGACTGGAAGGCCTCAGTCGCATGCATGGCTTATCATGGGAGCGGTTGGGGGTCCAAATCAATGAAATGTCAAGTTGTCTCAGAGGTTCGTCACCTGAAAGGGTTGGTTGGCTCCTAAAGGTTTTGTAGCATGTGTGGAAGGTCAGAATGGTTTTTTTTTTGTTCGACTTCCTTAATTGTACATGGGGAGTTGAATCACATCATAGTATCCTCTTGTCACATGTTTACCCCAACAGACCGGTTAATTTGGGTAAATATGGGAGGAGGGTGTTACAGAGTGGTATCAAAGCATGGCTCACCCCTTGGATTGGATGGGCGGTGTGTTGGTCATGCATTCATGTCGATTGCATATATGTATTCTCTATGCTTGTGGTATATGTACTTGTTGTGCATGCATGGTGGTGCCCATGGTTGCAGTGGTGTCGCCATGTGAAAGTGGATGGTGTGTTGTTGGATGTGGTCATCATGAGTGTATGTTGGTTATGCATTGGTTATGCATGTCAATGCCTATATATTTTTATGCATACATTGATATGGTTGTAGTTGTCATGCATGAGGTCATGGTATGTGGTTGGTATGATTAGACATTGATATCTCGATAGTGGTTAAACTGATTCTATATGCTGATCTAATTATGATTATACATGTATTGTTCTAATTTGGTTGATCTTACAGATGAAATATTCTCCCCTGGACTATACTGAGTTATGTTCATTATGTTATGTTTTAGTTTTAACTGACATAGTGTACTTGCAGGAAAGAGATCAAAGATGACTAGCAAGATGGTAGACTACAGTTCATGAGGTTCTCCCTATGGTTTAGATGAGTAGTGTGGTGTTGGGCATTCTTCTGACTTAGAAAACACATTAAGAATCTTAAACGCAGAAATAAGGAGTTGTAAGGCAGATAATGACAGGATCATTCATGCATAAGAGAAATAAGCAGAGGTCAATGCAATAATCCTTCAAAGTTTGTCAGAATTGTAGAGACATGGACCACTTTGAATCAACCATGGGCAAGAGGAAAAAACTAATGGGGCATATGGAATTAGGTCTCATGGCGGGCCCAGGTTAGATAAAGATGACACAATCAAAGATGACAGACTCTTGGATACTCCAGATAGGAGAGTTGATGGACACAGGTTCTATTCTAGTTCTGGTTTTGACAAACACTATGATTGTCATCGTTATCATTCTTACAGAAGGAGTGACAGGGAATATTTGCTAGATGAGTTCAAGAAAGCAAATCCACCTACCTTTGATGGGGATTTGAAGAAGTCGAAGGATGTAGAAGCGTGGCTACTTGGGATGAAGAAATTCTTTGAGTTGCATGATTATAGAAAGAATATGAAGGCCATAATAGCTACCTTCAACATCAAAGGGAAAGTAGACATCTAGTGGGAAGATGTGAAGAGGGTTAGAGACATCAGGACAACAAACTTGAGTTAGCATGAATTCAAGAGACTTTTTAGAAATAAATACTTGTCAGAGAGGTACTATGAAAACAAAGCCAAGGAATTCTATGAACTAAAGATGGGATCAATGACACATGAGGAGTACATGACTAAGTTCCTAGATTTATTGAGGTATGTATTGTATCTTAAGGATGAGAAGGCCAAATTTTAGAGATTTGACAATGGATTTACATTAGCATTTAGAGATCAGATTGAGTATTACGAGCCTCAATCGCTTAAGGAAGTTATTGGGAAATTGAAGCATTGTTATGAGCAGTCAAAGAGCAAGACATAATCTTAGCAAAGTTGGAAAGGGAAAGATAAAGCTAAAGGTAAATGGCAGTCGAAAATAACAAGGCCTTGGGATGGAGGTGAGAAAGAAAATGTTTCACCTTAAAAGAATTTTAATGGGTTGTAACATGGAGGGCAACGGAATAAAGGTGATGGTACAGGACGCTTGCAATGTTGGACATGTGGTAAGGAGCATCTTAAGAGGGATTGTCCACAAAATCAAGGTGGTAGGCCTCATATTTATAGTGCACAGGAAGCACAGACAGTTGGGGATGTTGGGAAAATCATTCCATAGATTTATGTAGCACTGGATAACAAGCAAGCATATTGTTAGAAAATTATATATTACAGAGCAATGGAACACATAAAATATTGCAGAAATATAAATACAAAAAACGCATAAAACAAGAGAGACACAGATATACGTGGTTCACCCAATTTAGGCTACTTCCATAGAGAAACAACTAGTCCTTCCTTTTATATTATCCAACAAAATGAAGAGATATAACCTACAACAGATCCGTTGTAATTCCCTCTTTTCTCTCACACAATATCCTCTCTCTTTCTCACTTAGAATACGCATCTACATAGCCGCAATACAATTCCCTCATATATAGTGAGGGATTGCCTTCTAGGGAAAAAAACCCTAAATTAAACATAACTTCTACCGTCATATTTATGCCTAATGAATGACCCAGATTGAATACGAAATTACAACATTTTACAAGGCAATTTTACATCTATTTTTTAGCTTCGGGGGCATTGCCCCCAATCGCCCGCCGGGAGGCTCTGGTGGCACGTAAAAATGGGCGGCAATGAATTGGGGTCTAATGCGGCGATACCTCTGAATAAGGAAGATAATCAGGCTCCACACCCAACACAAATCAATAGGCAATTGTTATCGAGATGGACAATAAGCTTTGTGATCAAGTTGTTTCCATTTTTATTGACCCTGGATCTAATTATATTTATGTTAGCCCTAACCTGGTGGATAAGTGTGGTTTGAACAAAGAAGTGCATGCAGAATCCTAGTTAGTGTAGTTGGCTACATGAACAAAGAAGAGAGTGTATGAATGGTATGCCTACCTCAACACATTGAATGTATTGTCGTTGGGATCATATATTATACTTTTGGGTATGGACTGGTTGTATCTTCATAGGACCAAAATGGATTGTTATGACAAGGCCATTGAGTGTTTGGATGACAATGGAGAACAAAGGATCTTGCAGGGTAAGAAGAAGGCAACATCAGTTAGAATGGTGACAACTATTTAGGCAAAGCGCAGTTGCAGAAAAGGGTGCGTGTTATTTGCAGTGCATATTTATAGTGATAAAGGTAAGGATGTTAAGGATGCAGAGGTATTGAGAAGGTACCCGATCTTGTAGCAGTTTCAAGATGTGTTTCTAGCAAAGATTTCAGAGTTATCACCTCACAGAGAAGTGGACTTTTCCATTGAGTTGGTACCAGGGCCAGCACCAGAATCGAAGGCACCACACATGATAATGTTATGAATATAATTCATAACAAATGACATAAATAAAATTAATGTAAATATTAAATAATTAAATATTAATTAGGTTAAATAGTCATTAAGTTAGGTGAAAAGACATGCCTAAAAGACATGCCCATTCATGAAAGATCACCTGCTAAGGTATAAAAGCAGGGCCTCATTGTACATTCAAATCATCTTATATCATCTTATATAGTTTTATCTATTAATAAATTATTATTATTAAATACCTGTGTGTATTTTACATTCGAGTCTACAAGCTATCAGTCTATCTGCTTCAGCCATAGTTTTTATGCTACAGTGGTATCAGAGCCATGGCACACGATATAATCATGCGGGCCTTTGAACATAATTCGCTGCACAATGTGCCATTACGCTCACATCCTGATTACGTTGAACAATTTAGTATTCAAGAAGCATTTCAGTGTTTAGAAAAATCATTTGTAGAAATTAAAGCATGTCAAAATGAAATCGATACTAAGGAAGATAATAAAAATAGTGAAGAAACAAAACTAGGTGAAGTAGGAGAAGAAGATGTTGATTAGAATGATGATAATAAAAATGAAAATGTAATAGATAATGATGAATATGTATCAAGGGCCATTCTTGGCCATGATAAACCAAACCTTTTGCAAACGTTTGTTACTAATGAAATTGATAAAGATTTGAATTCAACAATTAGAATTGAAGTTGTAGCAAATTATGAGAGGATAGATGCTATGATATTGGATAGGCTTAGTGTAGGTTATCTCCTTCCAGTACAAGGTCAAGATGAGAGTAAGAGCAAAGCTATTTTGGTGGTTAATCAGAATGATAGACTTGACAAGGAAGATACCCAACTTAATTTTCATAAATAGATTGATCTTGAAGAGGAGGATTCTCGAGAAAATTTGAAGGGTGACCTTGGGATTGCTAAGATCAAAACTGAAAATGTTGTGGGATCACTTGATAAACATTTTCAGTGAAATATATTCGACAATGTATTGCGGCCTTCCATATTAGGTTGCCTGAAACAAGTTGTGGAGAAACAACTTTCAAAAAAATATGAACATGTAATATATTGCAAGTTGTTAAAAAGACAACCCAACCTTTATGAAGATCATATTGCAAGTTCAGAAACACTGGCATTTTTAGCCAGTGACAACTTTCTTGGTCTCATTAATGTTCTGATATTGCTACGCAAGGTGTGTAATCATCCAAATTTGTTTGAAATCAAGCCAATTATAAGCTCATTTGATATGTTGGGGCCTTGGCAACAAGTACGTTTAGATAATTGTTCCATACTCAAAGGTGTCTCATACACATCAATTGATTTAGTGGGAATGAATCACGTGTCAAAAGTTGTAACCCCCAACTCATTAATTCAGGAGGTTGGTAATTTAAGAGATGAAGGTTTAGGCGTTCATACTAAGCATCTGATAATGACATTCGTCGAGGACAGAATATTTGAGAACATAGTGGATATGATCGAGAGTTCAGACTTCAAACTTAGGTTGCTCATAACATAGTTAGTGACCAGATTTAATATGGGCATCATTGCAACGACGATGACACATTTCGCACCCCTTACACCACTGTTGTTAGCCTGCTGTCCCCTGTGCTCTGTCACCAACTGTCACAAACTTCCCCTATTGTCACCTACCATTGTTGCCTACCCATTCCCTATCTGAGCATTCCCATCACTTTCATTCCGCAGCTGATGGCACCTTGTCCCGTCACATCCATTCCGGAGCTGACGGCACATTGTTCCACTTCCCTGTTTTCCACTGAACCCGACCTCTTCTGTCATCTACGTCTACGATCCATTTGCACTTTGTATTCCCTCGCCAAAGTTCAGCCACCGTCCGCTGCCCCTTTTGCCATCGCTCCCCCCTGTCACCGTCTGCCACTACCCTCTGCTGCTGCCTATTCGCTCTGCATTGTTGTCTCAACGACCCCGCCCGACGTTGCCTCAACTTTCCCCGTTCGTCTGCATTCTATCTTTCGACCAACGAAAAAATCGTTTATCTATGCTTTGCTATTAAGAGGCATAACCCCTCGATCCACAGGTGTCTCTGTTAACAAGCTTGTCAACAATCAAACGTTGCGTTGGCATTTCTGGTTCATATATATATATTTATATATATATATATATATATATAATATATATATATATACCAAAAACGTTATAGTTAATTATATATAACATAATTATATAATTATATTTATATATCATATAATTATATAACATTATATTATTTAATTATAATTTAATTAATTAATATATTTTAATTAATTAAATTATATTAAAAAAAATGATTTGGAGCGTACATGTAATTAATACTTTTGCTGCCAATTGGATCATTTGTACAACCATTCAATGTGTGCAATACATAGTTGAAGTCTGTGTTACTGTATAGTATTGTATTAAAAATGGTTGTGCCAGCCACCATACAATGGCATTAATTATCAGTATGCCAAACCATATGCACAAAATCTTGACATGACCATACATACAGTTGTGTCTCTTCGAACTCACGCTTTAATTGCCTCATTGTGACCATTTACAAACTGCTTTAATTTGGTTACTCACCAAACTATATAGAAGACTATATAGTGTATAAGGGATAGTTGAATCTACGATAAAAAGGAGGAATAAATCAAACAAATAAATTCCATATTTTATTTTATATTAATGTGAGTATTCAAAGAGTGTTGAAGTAAGTTAATATATATATATATATATATATATATATATATAATTTAAAAAAATTATTAAAATTTATTATTATTAAAAAAAAATAAAAGTTATTTATAAAAATAAAAATAAAAAATACAATGGGATATTACTAATGAGTTACATGACGAGAGAGGATGACCAGATTATACAGATTGAGACAACGACAACCGCAAAGGACAATTGCCAGCAATATAGCTTTGAGGACAAAGCTCCTCAAGGAAGAGGCTATGTTATGAATATAATTCATAACAAATGACATAAATAAAATTAATGTAAATATTAAATAATTATATATTAATTAGGTTAAATAATAATTAAGTTAGGTGAAAAGGCATGTCTTTTAAAGGCATGCCCATTCACGAAAGGTCACCTATTGAGATATAAAAGCAGAGCCTCATTATACATTCAAATCATCGTATATCATCTTATACAATTTTATATATTAATAAATTATTATGATTAAATACTTGTGTGTATTTTTACATTCAAGTCTACAAGCTATTAGTCTATCTGCTTCAGCGATAGTTTTTATGCTATATATAAGCACACCAAAGTTAGTAGAGTTGAAGAAAATGCTTGACAAGGGATACATTAGGCCAAATACATCACCTTGGGGTGCATCCGTGTTGTGTGTAAAGAAGAAGGATGGTACTCTCGGGCTATGCATTGATTACATGAAGTTGAACAAGGTGACCATCAAGAGTAGGTATCAGTTGCCGAGGATTGGTGACTTGTTGGATCAGTTGAAGGGAGCAACAGTGTTCTCGAAGATTGATATGAGATTCGGATATCATCATGTACGCATCAAGGAAGAGGAAATTTACAAGACGTCTTTCCATACCAGTTATGGGCATTATGAGTTTGTTATATTTCCATTTGGTTTGACTAATGCTCCAACTACATTTATGTGCTTGATGAATAGTGTGTTATGTCCTTATCTGGACAAGTTTCTTATTGTATTCATTGATGACATATTGATATATTCTAAAAATGAGGAAGAGCATGTTGAGCACTTAGAAATGTCGTTGAGATAATTGAGATAGCATTAGTTGTATGCCAAGTGTAGCAAATGCGGTTTCGTTTAGACAGAGGTACATTACTTGGGACATGTTGTTTCCAAGGAAGGCATAGCAGTGGATCCAGAGAAGATAAGGGTTATCATGGAATGGGTAACTCCTAGAAATGTGGATGAGGTAAGATCATTTCAGGTTATTATAGGAGGTTCATCAGGAACTTCTCTCACATTGCATATCCTATTACGTCACTGTAGAGGCAAAGTAAAAAATTTGAATGGACAGAGGAATGTGCAACCAGTTTTGAGAAATTGCAGAATTTGTTGACAAATGATCCAGTGTTGAAGATTGCAGATCCGGACAAAGAGTTTGTGGTGTGTACAGAAACTTGTAAGAGAGGACTTGGTGGAGTCCTAATGCAAGAAGGACATGTAGTATGCTATGAGTCACAAAAACTTAATGATTATAAGTACATTTATCTGACACAAGATCTTGAGTTGGCAGCGATCATCCATGCATTGAAGATGTGGAAGCACTATCTTCTTGGCAGGAGATTCGAATTGATGAGTGATCACAGTGGATTCCAATATCTATTTAACCAACTGAATCTGAATTCCAGACAATCTAGATGGTTGGCCACGATCAATGAGATTGACTTTGAGATCAGGTACATTAAAGGTAAAGAGAACAAGGTTGTAGATGCTCATAGCAGGTGGATATAGGTGAATCACATAACAACTATGAGCTCTTATGGGACATGTTGGAGAGGTAAATCCCCTCTACGGATAGAGGCGATCTGTACTAGCCCAGAACGGGTCTAGCAACAATCAATCAATGCTACTATGCAAGCTCCTAGTTGCAATTAAAAAGTGGGCAATGAACACCTACTTGGATTCCAACGCTATTGTTTGATGAAGAGATGCCGCTCTCGCTCCTTTGCTCTGGTCGGTCACGATCCTCCACTATCCTCGTTGAAGGACACCTGCACATGCAAAGAGAAGACAAACATAAGCGTGAAATCTAATAAAAGCAACTATACATCAGTCAGAAATGATGTAATTCACATTAACCATTACAAAGACAAATGAGAATGGAACCATAACAGTAGTCATCTATTATTTATTAATCAAAATCAGAGAAAGGTACAACCAATGTTCTGACGTTGAGTCCTTCTCAAGAGGGTCCAGCCAGCAAGTCTCATAAGCATTCACCCTTGGAGGTAGATCTCCCAATACAAACAACTCTCTCTCTCACACAAGACAACAAGACTTCACAACCTTCCTTAAGCTCTCTAGCAATCCACACTTAACACACCAACTGCCTATTAGGAGCAGCACTAAAAACACTATGAATTCGACTCTGTCAAAAACTATTTCCAAAAAAACTAGCTGCTCATGGCAATGGTAGAGGCTTATATAGGAGAAGGAGTCTCCATGAGTGGTGGAAGGATAAGCTTATCTCCAAGAAAGGTGGCTCATATGACGAACATACATGCCATAGAAGGGAGGGTGACATTCACAAGGCCAACAACCAGGTCTGGAGTCATCTGGAAGGCTGGCTGTTAGAACAAACTCGCCCAAACAGGATCAGCGCGGGTGTATAACTAGACTGGAGCGCTGACATCGCATCTTAATAACGAAGGAGACTATGTCAGCGCGACTTAATACAAACGTAGGATGCGCTGGCTCATGAAATTCGACCAACGCGGAAAACCCGTGTTCTTCCGCGCTGGCAGCGCATCAGTTGCACTAGAAGCCGCCAGTTAGCGCGGTTATTTTAATAACAGTCACGATGATGAAATAAACTTTGGCAAAGAGGGTCATTTGGCCAATTCAGAGAGCATGAGCATGATGGATTTGATTTCATGACACAGTAGGGAGACTGACAAGGTAGACAGTGACAAATTACTGTGTAACAGGACATACTTACAAAATCAGATCTTACAGGTAGGACAACAGGATGAAAAATAGATGGAGCTTATGCATAGGCTACAGTAGGGTACAGGTGATCAGGATGTGGACTATGGTCTTATAGTAGATGGTTTGCTCAGATTTAGGGACAAGATATATGTGTCGAATGATAGTGACCTCAAGAAGACTATCTTGTGAGAGTTATTCAAAACCATATTTAGGTCACCCACGATACCAGAAGACATTGACAATAGTGAATAAGTTTTAACATTGGCTTAATCTGAAGAAGGAAGTGGCAGAGTTTGTGGCTAGATGTTTGGACTGTCAGCAGGTGAAGGCAGAGTGTAAGCATCCAGGTGGACTACTACAACCGATTCCAATTCCATAATGGAATTGGGAGGTCATTTCCATGGATTTCATCTCAAGTTCGTTGAGGACATCTAGACAACATGATTCCATCATGATTGTCGTGGACAAGTTGACTAAGGTAGCCCACTTCATTCCAATGAAGTATATGTATTCACCTAGTTATGTGGCACATGTATTCATCAAAGATGTAGTGAGGTTGCATGGTGTTCCAAGGAAGATTGTGTTAGACGGGGATTATAAGTTCACTTCCAAGTTCTGGAAGGAGTTGTTTGTAGGTTTGGGGACATAGTTGGCCTTCACCACAACTTATCATCCACGAACATAGAGGGTCAACAGGATATTGGAGGACATGTTGAGGATGTATGTAATGCATTAACATAGGAGATGGGATGAGTACCTTTTGTTGGTTGAGTTTACTTATAACAATGGGTATCTTGAGTCACTGAGGATGAGTCTATTTGAGGCACTATATGGGCAGAGTTGTAATACTCCCATCAATTGGAGTGATCTAGTGAATAGGGTATTTATAAGACTAGACATGTCTGCATAGATGGAACAAGAAATGCAAGTTATCAAGAGGAATTTAAAGGCAACACAGGACAAAAAAAATTTATGCAGATTAGAATAGGTTATTTAAGGAGTTTCAGTTTAGGGAACAGGTGTATTTGCACATCAAGCCCAAGAAGAGCTCCTTGAGGTTTGGATCATGTGCCAAGATGGCACCTCAGTTTTGTGGACCTTTCAAGATTCTTGAAAGGATTAGACCAATAGGCTATAGACTTGCACTGCCTCCAACAGTGAAAGTCGATGATGTTTTCCATATGTCGTTGCTTAAGAAGTCTGTTAAAAATGTTGATGATGTGATTGATTGGTCTGTATTGCAGGTGGAGCCAAATGGAGAATTCCAACTAGAACCTCAATGTATATTGCAGGAAAAGATGCTCATTCTCTGGAACTGAGCAATCAAGTAGTTTAAAGTACAGTTGAAGCACTTTGGGCCCGATGAAGCTACATGGGAGATGGCGGATCAGATGCGGGCCATATATCCTTCTCTATTCACTAGTTGAGTGAATGTTTTTGTGTATATATAATATATATAATAATATTATATAATAATATATATATATATATATATTATATATATATAAATATATATATAAATACTACTATGAGTTGTGTTATAAAGCTCCAATAAGCAGTATGGGTTTCATGTTGTTATGTGTCATGTTGGTTTAATTCTCAGCAGGTTGATCATTATAAATACAACATTGAGCTAGTTTATAAATATCCATGCGTAGCATGTTTTTCTTTCAATAGTCTTGTTGGTTGTAGGTGTCATTGAACACCAAGGACAATGTTCCCCCAAGGGCGAGGGTTCTCTAATACCCTTGTAAAAAATTTCATGTAAATAAAAGCTAATAAAGGCAAAATAAAAAATTTCATGTAAATAAAAGTTAATAAAGACAAAATAATAACCAAGGTCATGGGACACGTGTTCCAAGCTAAGTGTTGGGAAAAATATCCTAGTGTGTGTGTTCATTTGGTTTATTATGGCTAAGGAAATTGGCAAAGCCTTTGAAAATGCATGAGGCATTAATTGGCTTTTTATTTATGAAAATAAAGGAAATTAGTAGAAAAGGAAGGTGAAAGGTCATAGGTTGCATGTGAGGAGAAAAATAATGGAAAATTGAAGAAAACAGAGGCCTCATTAAGAAAAAGGCTTATGACGATCAGTTGGTACCTTTTGTCAGTTCAGTTTTGGAGCTCTCTCTCTATTCTCTCTCTCTCTGACCCTTGGACACTTAGAGAGTTTTCTTGGAGCACTCTAGCATTGGATCAAGGAAAGCAAAGGAAGGACCAATAAGGTCAAGATCACACAAGGAAGAGCAACATCAAGTAGTTTTAACATGATTATTTATAGGTATCGATTTGCATGTGTGGTTTCCTTGCTGTATTTGGCATGCATGGTACATGCATGTATGTATTTGGTTCTCTTGTTGTCATTGGCATGGGTTTTGTCAGGTGTGACAATGTTCTTAAACTTTACTTTGCATTTCTGGATGGCCATGGTGTGATGGGTTCTCCTGTGTTTGGTTGAGATGGATTGTTGGATGGTTTCAAAACTGAGCGAGGTGGTCTCTTAAAGAAAGAACACAAGGCCTGGGAATCCCTGGAGTGGAGAAGGTGGAATTGCGATAAAGTAGGATTTTGTGTGCTTCAGTGGGCCTAGGAATCCTCTACCGATGAATGACGGGATGTACGGTAAAGTCGAGAGGTGTGTGCCACCAACCAGGGCTAGGAATCCTTAATTGGTGAATGGCGAGATATATGGTAAAGCCTAGAGACTAGGAGAAAGGAAAATTTCTCACGATGTAGGTGGAGAAATCCGGTGGCATCCATGCTTGTTTAGAGCCTAGTGACCCAATGGGGATTGCAGTAAAGCCTAAGGAAACTTGGTTTGGTTTGGTTTTGAGTCCCACATTCATGCTTCGAATCATGGAAATTTTAGGGGCTAATATTCGCAAGTGGGCTAATTTTCCATGATTTTTCAAAAAAAAAATCGCCAATTTCCATTTATTATAAAAATGATTTGCCTAAAATTTACAATATAAAATTATTTTACCTTAAAAATAGGCAACATTATATAGAGATTATATATAACATCATTATAAATTTGAATAAATTTACAAATACATGAATAGACATTTTTATAGTTCGCATATTAGGGACCAGTGACATTCGCCAATGTTTTTAAACTTCAAGATACTTTTCCATCCTTAAAAGTTTCCCTGCTTCGAATATGGCATAGGGGTGATTGGCTGAAATAAATATTTGGTTCAACAAATCTATGGTCTGGTGGTTTGTGGAAGTCCCATACTTGGTTGGCTTTTGCAATCATTAGTAATAACTTTTTTTCCTTGGTATTTCATGTGTAAATAGAATGGTTTATATGTGATTCTTGTGGTTGTTATATCCTTTATATTTCTCCTAGTTATATGTTGGTTATGAGTATGATTTATGACAAACTTAATGTATGGCTCTCATCATGTTTTGATTTGTAAATGAATGTAAAATGAATATATGACCTAATAAATGCTAATGCAGCTATTATGATAGGGCAACAATGCTTCTTTATGAATCTTAGATAAGTATGAGACCCCTATGCTCAGATATGTTGTTATAACCTATAGATTACATATTTGTGATATGTTTGATGAAATGCCTGTCATGGCTAGTAAGGGTCAAATCAAGTACTTGTACCGATTATTGCATTATCAGCCTTATTCCATTGTTATTTATAATATTTGAAAGTTTTCATGAAGTTTTAGGCATTGGCATGAGTCCTAGCCCTGAAAAGTGGCACAAAATTCGGGGTCGTTGGCTCAGAAAAAGCTGAAAAATCCACAATCATTGATATGCCTTACTATGGGAGTGACTGGGAGGCCTCACTCACATGCATGGCTTGTCATGGGAGCGGCTGAGGGTCCAGATCAGTGAAATGTCAATTATCTCAAGGGTTGGTCACTTGGAAGGGTTGATTAGCTCCTGAAGGTTTTGTAACATGTGTGGAAGTTCATAATGGTTTTGCTTTGTTGATTCCACTTCGTTATCTGTACATGGGGATTTGAATCACATAATATGAGCCTCTCATCACATGTTTACTCCGGCGGACCGTTAACTTAGTTAAATGTGGGAGGAGGGTGTTACACCCCGCCCCAACATCCTCCCCCCCCCCTCCCCATTAGTTAGCTCATCCCAAGTCAATACTAAGGGACACACGCATATAACATTTGCATAAAGAGCTCAACACGACATTATGTACTACACCATTCTCTATGCAATGCAAAACAAGTCCATAAAAGTATGCATGACAAAAACATCCTTGTGCAACCTTGAAAATCAATATTTATTGGACCCAACACAAACCTATATAATTAGTGTAAGCCTAAATTCCTAACACATCCTTGAATGTATGCAGAAGGTGAAAATAATCCAAAATCAGTGCAAAGTTAAGGTAGGTACAACTGAAAACAATGCTTAATGCCTAAAATGAGGCATCAGGTGATGCACAAAACCCATAAATGTATATGGAACCACATTATAGGCACATATACATTTGTAGTGTGAGCATATATCCATGAAAACTCAACATAAAATAAATTTGGATAGTGCATAACATATGGTTTATCCATGGACACACCATTTAATCATCTAAGTGTGGCACAATTCTCTATAGCATGAGACCCATTGTAAGTACCTTTCTAAAAATGGGCATAAACCTGAGGGATATGCAAAAATGTGGTGTGCATCCAATAAAGTGAAGGTAGGCTCATGGGTACACTCAACTCCATCCAACATATTTTCATATATGATGTTTGTCATTCAACTAGTGAAGTTTTCACATACAAATGTACGTTTCATATTGCACGCCACTAAGTTGAGTGCATTTATTGGTTGAAATATTCAATAATTATGAGACTTGCATGTGCCTAATTTTTTTTTGTATAATATCTTTGAGGACTCAAACACTTACTAGTCAATTGATATATCAATCAATAAATAATGCATTTCTCTTGCTGGCTTCTGGCTGGGTGAAGGCTTCTGTTAGACTTGGCATGGCTGGTGATGAAGGCGGAAGATGAAAGGGTTTCCCTCCAACTCTCTATTGGCCTGATGACCACACGAATAGCCCTCCAAAGCTGTTCCGTGCATTCTATCACCACTAGCACAGTGAGGGATCACCTTCCATTTCATTCCATCATCCATCGACCTTAAAGAAAAGCGCCATCATGACTGGAAAGAAGAAGTAGGCGAAACGTCAGTTGAACAACCATAATGACATATATAATATATGCATCAAGATTAGCACCTACTTACCTTTTTGATTACAGGAAGCGCGATGGCGGCCCTCACCATATGAATAGTGAGTACCTCCGATCCTTTAGTACCTGTAGCCCTAGACACTTGAATCATACATGCTTAGTTGTGCACTAGACTTCTTCGGTACAGAATTCACCCAACCAGCCAGCTTACATTCAGTATCACATACAGCAGCACACCATTATTACGTATTCACTTGAAGAACTAGACCTGTGAACCCTAGACCACTTCCTTAATTAATCGCTTAGTGGTATAACTCTTTATTTAGCTTTTCGGGACGAGCTCCCAGATATACTATGAATTCAGACTGCTAAGAACTTTAGATGCCTTATGGAAGTGGCACAGGAACAAACCTCGGATCGTACGTGGAAACTGCCCTCTTGCATTGACTCCTTACTTAGAATATCTTACACACTTAGGTACGTGCGGTGGATGGGCAAAATAACATCATCGCTTCCTTTGCCCCTTTCTATCCCTACTGTATGAATGGAAGTAGAGTGGGTGGCTGACACAGGAACAACCGTGGGTGCATGGGATGAAATGAAACAACCCTGAATTTCACAAAAATCCAACAGTGTGAGTTGGATGTATATTATCTTAGCCTTATCAAAGCAAAATTTGTATTTACATAATTGAAAACTTCATTAATGCAATCAAAAAAATATGTATCTAGTTCGCTATGTTGTAATCTATGCATGATGTAGGAAATGTCTAAATTGCATATAATGTTAATTGCATAATCATCCCAAGGCATGGTTGTTAAGGTTTGCTTGTTGCCCTTGATAAACTCCTATGTGCCTTCTATAATATGAGTACATTTAACAACTTTTAGCTTAAAGGTGATTGAGGTACCTACCATAGGGCCCTAATACAAGCAAAGATATATGCATTTAGAGCAACATTTTGAAAATAACCTTAGTAAGTAAAAGATAAGCTTTAGAATATCAAATTTTTCTACACAATAATCAACACCGAGTTTATAGAGAAAACCTTGAAGATAGGGAAACACCGTCAACCATGCCTATTACAGTACGGTGATAAGTATGTGTGTATTAATCTCCCGTGAATATTCCTAGAGCCCTGTGCCAACTACCCTTCATTATTACATTTATTGCACACGAACCATTTAGTGGGACATATAATGAGTATTGCCCATTACATTATTTAATGAGTCACACATTAACAAAACAATTGGCCTTATTCCATGAGTATTGCCATATTACATTAATTATCCTCCATAGGTATCTCCCCATGTGTTGAAATGTGGAATTAGCATTCTATTGCAACCATTTTCCTATATTTTATTTACCCTTTCTGACTCTTAAGGCCATAGTTTATAATGTAACAACCATTTTTAACCTAACTATGTCTCTTTTATATGTCATCCTTATGATCTAATTATGCTTGTAATTTGGTATAAGGGCTACTGCTTTAGGATATTTTTGTCATAAAATTGACAAATGGGTTGTTTCATTACCCTTTCTGACTCTCAAGGCCATACTTTATCACTGTAATAGCCATTTTTAACCTAACTATGTCTGTTTTATATGTCATCCTTATGATCTAATTATGCTTGTAATTTGGTATAAGGGCTATTGCTTTAGGATATTTTTATCATAAAACTGACAAATGGGTTGTTTCAGGATATGTGGTATGTGGAGATGTTGTTACATGATTACACTTTCCATATTTCCCTCGCCAAGTATGGGACAAGGACTCGTTGATGCTGTTGATACACACAAGACTTATTTTGGATGTGTTGATCTCCTTTAATTAGTCATGAAGACCAATCTAGAAAAGTATTTGGTCAAAATTAATTCAATCACCAAAGGAGATATTCATGGACATTGCAGCTGAAGTAGTTAGGATTTTCCATAGATAAATCATTATAATTTGGAAAAGTTGTTGTAGCTTCAGACCAACCATATAAATTGCTATCAAACTATTGATATGTATTCTTGATTTAGATCACATGAGAATCAACAATTTTGATTATGATCTCGTCTTTGTAATATGAAATTATAAAAATGTGTGCTTCTTGCTCGCGAGTATATATAGATATAGACGCACATAGAATGAACAGAGGGAAAGAGAACCAACATTTTAATCTTATATGTCTCATTAATGTAAATCTTAATCGTTCGTGGTTGTAAAGCCCTCCTACCACATTTACCCAAGTAACCAGCCAATCGGGGTAAACATGCGACGAGAGGCTACTATGATTGGATTCAACGTCTTATGTGACCTTAAGGAAAGGGAATCGACAAAAACACAACATACAGAACTTCCACATCAGCTATAGGACCCTCGAGAAACATCCCAACACTTCAGGTAGCCTGCCCCAGGGTCCCACTAAAGTTTTTTATCACTTTCTCTTTGGACGCTCTCATGACATAGGTCTGCCAGCGTCGAGGAGGATTTGGATGCTCTCATAACAGCATCCAGGAGGATTTGGCCGCTCTCATGCCAGCGTCCAGGGACTATTTTGTCTAGTTGTTTACCAGCGTCCCTGGGATTTAGGCCTAGAGCCCAAGTCACTGCCCAAAATTGCGTGACATCTCCAGAACAATAAAATAATAGAAACAATGATGCTAACACAAATACTTGAACAATCCTTTGACCAGACCCGTACTAGCCATGACAGGAATTTCGTCAAACATATCACAAACATGTAATCTACATGTGTAAACAACATAATTAAGCATAACGATCTCACACTTATTTGAGAATCGCTAAGAACCATTGTTCCCTCATACCATTTGCTGCATTGTAATTTATTCAGTCATAAATACATTGTCCATTCATTTACAAGAAAAAACATGAAGAAGCCTATTGTGTGTACAAACAACCCCCCCCCCCCCCCCACCCATTTCTAAATTTTTAAAAAAACTTAAATAGAAATGGGTCCCTTTTTAAGACTTAGTTAAAATTCAATGATTCAATAAAAATCACTTGCCTGGAATTAATCATATGACACATGGAAATCCTTATCAAAAGGTCTGATGCGATAGAACTAATATCCAAAACCTTTTGTTAAAATGTGATATAATATGATATATCCTTCTTTGAAAAGCCCTCATAAGCAAATCTCCAATGCGATAATGCGATCGGAGATTGCATATCGCAAAGTTAAACAAGGATGCATCCTGAAAGGTCTATAGTAAACCTCCGACCGAATAACATAATCGCAATCAACAATCACACATATCATGTGACACATAGCAGAAGCCCTTTCGAATTCCCCGATTGCGATATCATAAAGTAAGGCATGCGTTTCAATGAAAGACCGTCAAAAGGTATTATTAGCAGGCAAAATCTTAAAAGGAATAATAAACAAAAAAAAAAATAAGTCAAACAGTCCACTAATTATTCCTCTGCCTTATTGTATTCCTTACCTTTATCGCAATTGGGGCAATCAGTCCAAAACGTTAAGCTTGACCAATGATCCTCCCGATTGCGATTTGTGATTTATCGTTGATAGCTGATCGGGAAGATCAAAAGATACGTTTTAAAGGAACATCAAGCATATGTGCGATGCGACGTATAATTATTACATTTATTAACCACAATTGGTGGTTATGAAGGTCATCAATTTTGCAGTTAAGGGTGAATCTTTCGAGGATTTCACCCGTGGTAATACTTAATTACGTTTGGTTTGTCATGCGTAAATTACCACAACTCTTTTCATTTCATATTAGCTTTGAGCAGGTATATTTCTCTGTTACGTTTTTCATTGTCTGTGCAGAGCAACTCTGAGCTGATGAATCCAGAGAACATGGGAAAGAAGGTGAAGAAACCCAAGGCCCCTGTCGTAGCCAAAGAAGAACCCAATAAGAAATGATTGATGTCTGATACTACATGCCTCAGTTTAGGCAAAGCATCCTAGGAGAGTATCTACAATTTGCTGGAAGAAGAGGAGCCTGAAGAACTCGAAGAAGAAGCAACAATAGATTCCAAGAGCAAATCAGAGAATACTCTTAAGGAATTGGCCTGTTCATATCTACATATAATAACAACTTGTTCCAAGGTTTTACCCTATAATGATGTGGTCAGGTGGATTGTTGAAAGCATTGTGAGTACAGACAGGACATTCTCTACAGCTGATGGAAAAGTGTTCAAGTTGTTTAGAGCAGAGGATCTTAGATAAATGTACGATTTACCTCAACCGGAGAAGCAGTATAACAAAGCATTTTTGGAGGCTTTTGCCAAGGAGAACGACATTCATTGGCCTCTCCTTATTGTTATGTTGGTGCAATGATGTGTAGACTCTTCGGAGTCCATGATTTTGCTAAATTATCTATAGATATGGTCCCGTTAATGGAGGCTGCAATTAATGGTTATATCATGGACTGGGAAAACATTCTGTCTGATAAAATGGCCACCGAGATACTTGAATATAGAAAAAATAGGTTTGTGTCTACCCGGGTGATACCTCCCTTTTACATGAGTGCCTATATCATGGACACTATCTGTTTTAGTTCCAAATACCCCGTTCTTGGATGGAAATGGACTCCACAGGATCCCAATACCATTCACATCTATCATAAGGATCTATGGAAAGCCCATTATAAGAACCATCTGTATAGAATTTGTCATGGTTTTATTCTTCTCGTGTATTATGCCGTATTCAATAAGCCTGCTCCTAGGTTATCCGAGGAAGCATCAGTCGACCTAACTGCAACTGGAAGTTGGTTTGGAGAAGAAAGATTCGCCTATATAAGACTTTTCGGTAGCCTTGCCAACCCTCATGTTCTTCCTCTGTACATCCATGATAAACTGCTGTCTAGGGAATTAACACATCAAATAACAGTTGAAGGGATGTCAAGGACCCTTAGGGACTCTAAAAAGCACATGTGGCTGACATTTCCCCTTCGATATGGAGCTTTTACCTTGCATGATTTTAAACGTGCAGAGAAGGAGGTCGAGAAAATACAGTTGTTAAAATTTGAAACTATCCAAAAAAGGCAATACGATCCTAGAAAGGTTGCCTACAATGTTACCTCTCAGGCTAAAATTGCCAGATTTGATCATGAGGAGGATAGCTATGACGACTTGTTTGTTTCTTCAGAAGTATTTTCTCAAGTCAAACATATGGCTGAAATCAAATTGCAAGTATAAGGACTAGAGAAATTCTATAGGCTCAGGGCACAGAGATTGGAAACCCTACCTCCAGACTTATTAAATACGACCTCTATGGTACAACCTCAAGGCTATATTGAGGAGAAAATTACTGAGCAGACTACTAAAATTGAATAGATTTCTGAGAAGGAGAAGACACTAGAAAAGGAGCAGAAGCAAGTAACAGCTAGTGAACCCCTTGATTAAGATATTAATATTAATCCCAAGTTAATCAAGGAATGGGAACAGTTTGATTCAGTCATCAGTAATCCCGAGAAAACCCAAGGGTTCACTACACCAGAAGTATCTACAACGCATAAATTAGTAGTCAACACAATTCTGATTGTTGGAACCAACGACCCACCCAAGTTTCAGAAAGACATAGAAATTATCCCTGAAAATCCCACTGAGGAGATTTACTGCAAATTGAAGAAATACCACCACTGGATGTGTTCTATAGTCCTAAGCATAGGGATGTAGTCAAAAGGCAAAGGAAGAAGAGGAAAATTGATCACAATCCTCTTTTGACTCCTCAGATTGAAATGATGAACGTGGTATGGAGAGAAGAGGTAAATCCCTCCGATGATTTAACAAAACTATCTTAGTATGTCGGAGCGTATACAACAACGACAATAGATAAGGCTTCAGAGGTTAGTCATCTGTTGAAGAAAAAATACCAGGCAATCATTCAGCTATAGGCACAATTGACGAAACGACAACAAAAAATAGAGCAACTTGAATAGCAGTTGATGGAACAGAGGCAGCTTAATGAACAATTAAATGAGCAGTTAAAACATGAAAAGCAGAGGATTGATGAACATGCCATCCATAAACAACAAGATTTGTCTCAAGCATTGAGCAAACTACAAATATTGAGCAAGCAGGAAAAGAAATCAAAAGAAGAGAAAATCGCACAAATGAAAGATCAGATAGAGTGATTTAAAGGATATCCCTAGATAAATGAATTCAGAATTGGAGCCCTAGAAATGACCAAGGGTTTGTCCAGCAATTGGATATTCTATGTCATAATATATCATTGGCCGTCCCCTTATGTGATATCTCAACATCTATGATTGAAAAATCAGTGGATGCAAGGCTTGAGTTAGAGAAGGCAGATGAAAGATTAACTAATTTTCTATCATGGCAAGATTCAAAAGAGGGAAAAGCTGCCAATATGCCAAGGATATAGGAGTCACATAAGGAAATCTTGTTTTCCGAATGGGAGTCTCAGTTAATGAAAGCTGAGAGAGCTACATCCAGATGCAGAGCAACAACAAATAATTTGATTGAATTAATCAATAACAATCTGCATTTATCTAATTTAATTATAGATTGCTCTCCAAGAAAATTCCCAAAGGTAAAATTGTTGGAACAACATTGGAAACAAGAGCTAATGCAAAGATAAAAATTGATCGGAGGCATTCAAAGCCTAACATGGGAAATGTTCTGGTTTTTCCTTGTTAAACTACACAATCAACAAATGGCAATGAAGTGTCTCATGGATGCGATCAACTGCATGATCCCTGAACTTGTCGATGCCACATATACATCTCAGTTACACTCTCGGATGAGTCACCACCAGAGATCCAGCCAATGCTCACCATTTGTCAACTGTGATCACAAGAAGACAAGCCAATACAATGAATCCATTTGATCGTCTCAACACTGCTATTTTCAGGATAAATCATAGATTTATGTGTTTTTGTTATACTAGCGCATAACGACTTTCTTTCATTGTTGTTATTTGTAGTATTTAAAGACCCTTTCATGTTTTTAGAAAGGGTCCACAATTTTGTATTAAGACTTAAATTGGAGGTTGCACTACTGTACTTCCGATATATATTTTTTTATAAAATATTGGACCAGAATTCTGAATTTTGACATAGAAGGCTTTTATGAGATTTGCACTTTTGTATCTTGTAAAGTATTCCCAAATTAGAAGGTAGAATTTGGATGTGATTTACATTAGAGGAGATCCAAATGCATATGGTACTATTATCTATGTTTTCGCTTTATTTCGCTACGTGAATTAGCATTTATCAACTTTTCTATTATTGATATGTATATGTTTTCTAAAACAATTTTTTAACTTGTCACTTTTGAATGTTTCAGAGTTGTCATCTTTTAAATATATATGTCAGTGATATATTATGATCAATGCGATAATGTTTTAATTATTACATTGTTTAATTAATTAAACAAAGTAATCATCATATGAATGCATATTTCTATGTTATGAATAAATCATCTTTATGTTTATTTGTTAATAGAAACAATCAAGAATCGCATTGTTAGAAGAACACCCGGGATAGATTAGTTATCTTTGTATATTTTTACACTTTAGAATAGATCACTCATCACTCTTGTTGTACATTGCAAACCAATCACCCATCAACCCACATATCACTAGGAAACTGGTCCCATTACATCCAGGCGGAGTCACCACACCAAACGGAAAAGGAGCTGCACTAAGGTCCGAACTGGGTGGTTTTCCCTGATGTTGACGCAACGATTTTAGAGGCATCAACAGAGCCATTCATAGCCACTGTCATAAAAAACATATATAACCAACATAATAGCAACATAAATACCAATGAAATCACAACCATATGATCCACATATAAACCAATATAAATTGCCTTTCATTAATAATGCAAAACCCAAACTCCGGATGGGACTACCAGGTTCCACTCAACCATAGAATGACTGAGCCAAATCTCTCTTAAGCCATTCACCCCCATGCCATATTCCAAGCATGAATGTGGGACTCATATCAAAGAACCAACCAGGGCATCTCGAGGCTAAACCACCTCACCCTCATCAATAGAAACCAGGTTTACCGTAATCCATCCCAGATCACTAGGCCAACATAATAAACATGTCATAATAGGCTTTACTATCTCCACCCAATCACTAGGCCAAAAAGCATGGATGCCACCGGATTTCTCCTCTTACACCGTGAGGAATTTTCATGTCTCCCAACCTCTCAGGCTTTACTGCAATTCAAGCCCGAATCACTAGGCCCTAAACTGAGACCCACTCTCCAGGATTTACAACATATCCCAAACCCAAGATTACTAGTCCCAACGAAGAGAAAACCACCTCTTGGCTTTACCATATATCCCGCCATTCACTGCCAAAGATTCCTAAGCCCACCGAGGAAACAAATCCTAGATTTACCGCAACCCATAGTTTGGCTCAGGGGTCACTAGGCCAATGGCTTTACCATGATCCACAGTCTAGTTCAGGGACCACTAGGCCATGTGCTCTATCATTTAGAATTCCACCTCACTCAGCTTCAAATGCATCCGACAATCCAACTCAACCAAAACATGAGAACCCCATAACACCATGGCTATCCGTAAATGGCAAGGCTAGGCTGAAAACACTGTTACACCTGGCAAAACCCATGCCATAACAGCAAAAGACCCACATGCAATACCATGCATGCCAAATCTAGCAAGGAAAAAACACATGCAAATTGATATTTGCAAAGTATCCTGTTATAGCTGCTTGATCTTGCCTTTTCCTACTTAATATTTGCTTCCTCTTGCCTTCTTTTCCTTTTTTGTTCCAATACCAAAATGCTCCAAGAAAACAATAAGTGTCCAAGAGTGTGAGAGAGAGACAGAGAATAATGAGAGAGAACCAAAACTGAAATGACAAAAGGTTAACAATTGAGCCTAAGAAGCCTTTTTATTAATTAGGCCTTATTTTCTTCATTTTCCATTATTTTCCTTCATTTTCCTCCTCACATGCAACCTGCGACTTTACACCTCCCTTTTCTCCTAATTTCCATTATTTTCATAAATAAATGTGCCAAAAATTCCATTTTACCTTTCCAAAGACTTAGCCATTGCCTTAGCCAATTTCGTTAGCCATAATAAACCAATGAACACCCACACTAGGATGTCTTGCCCAACATTCAACTTGGAATAAGTGTCCCATCAACTGTGGTTATTATTTTTGCCTTTATTAACTTTTATTACATGGAATTTCACAAGGGCTGTTACAGAAATGCCCCACCCCCCACCCCACCCTTAGGGGACACCGCCATTGGTGTTCAACCACACCTATACCTCAACAAAACCACTAAAACACAAACATATTGCCTATGGACCTTTATAACATAGCTCGATGCAGTATTTACAATGATCACCCTATTGAAAAGTAAACCATAATGACAACCTAATGACATGACACCCATACCACTTATTGGAGCTTTATAACATAGCTCATGGTTGTATTTACATCCATATACATATGTACATATACCAAAATTGCTTTGCCTCAACCGGCAAACAAATAAGGATACATAATCCGCACCTAATTCACCATCTCCCATGTAGCTTCATCTGGTCCAAAGTGCTTCCACTACACTTTAACTTATTTGATTATTTGGTTCTCGAGCATGAGCACCTTTTCCTACAATATACACTGAGGCTCCAGCTGGAATTCTCCATCTGGTTCCACTTGAAATATATACCAATGAATCACATGATCAACATCTTTAACATACTTCTTAAGCAAAGACACATGGAAAACATCATGGACTTTCATTGTCGGAGGCAGTGCAAGTCAATAGGATATTGGCCCATTCCTCTCAATAATATTGAAGGGTCCACAAAATTGTGGTGCTAGCTTGGCACATGATCCAATCAATAAGGATCTCTTCTTTGGTTTGATGCGCAAGTATACATATTCCAAAACCTGGAATTCCTTGAACAAGTTGTTCTGATCTGCATAGATCTTCTGCCTATCATGTGTTGCCTTTAGATTCTTCTTGATTACTTGCATTTCCTACTCCATGTTTGCCAACATATCTAGTCCAATAAGTACCATGTTCATTGCACCACTCCAGCTAATGGGAGTATTACGACTCCTTCCATGCAATTCCTCGAAAGGACTCACCTTCATTGACTCCTAATAACCATTTTTGTAGAAAACTCTAGGAATGGAAGGTACTCTTCCCACTTCCACTGCTAATGTATCACATACATCCTCAACATGTCCTTCAATAGCCTGTTGACCCTCTCTGTCTGTTCATCTATCTGCGGATGATAAGTTGTCTTGAAGGCCAACTTTGTGCCCAAACTTGCAAACAACTCCTTCCAAAACTTGGAAGTGAACTTTGCATCCCTGTCTGACACAATCTTCTTTGGAACACCATGCAATCTGACCACATCTCTGATGAATACCTATGCTACATCACTAGCTGAGAATGTAGACTTCATTGGAATGAAATGCACAACCTTTATCAACTTGTCCACAACAACCATGATGGAATCATGTTGTCTCACTGTCCTCGGCTGACCAATGATGAAGTCCATGGAAATGACCTCCCATTTCCATTTTGGAATCGCAATTGGTTGTAGTAGTCCATCTGGATGTTTACACTCTGCCTTCACATGCTGACAATCGAAACACCTAGCCACAAACTCTGCTACATCCCTCTTCAGGTTCAGCCAATAATAAATTCTCTTCACAGCTGTCAATGTCTTCTGGTAACCTGGGTGACCTGAATATGGTTTCGCATGAAAATCTCTCAAGATCACTTTCTTGAGCTCATTGTTGTTTGGCACATACATCATGTCTTTGAATTTAACGAATCTGTTTGTCGTAAGACAATAGTCCACATCCTGTGCACCAGCACCTGTACTTGTACTATCACCTATACATGTACATGTACTACCACATGTACATGTACATGTACTACCACATGTACATGTACATGTACCTATACTATATTGCAACCTGTGCATAATCTCCATATACCTGACATCCTGCTGACCTGCCTACAAGATCCTATATTGTAAGTCTGTCCCATAGGAGCTCATAGCTGCTAAGTTATTTAAATGTACATGCTTGCTAAGAGCATCTGTGACCCTATTCTCCCTTCCTTTGAGTACATGATCTTGAAGTCAAACTCATCAATCATGGCCAACCATCTAGCATGTCGGGCATTCAGATTCGGTTAGTCAAACAAATACCTTAACCCAATGTGATTACTAATTAATAAAAACCTCATGCCCAGAAGATAGTGCCTCCACATCTTCAATGCATGTATGATCACTGCTAACTTGAAGTCATGTGTTGGGTAGTTCTGCACGTGTTCATTTAGTTTTAGTGACTCATAGGATACCACCTATCCATCTTGCATAAGGACTCCACCAAGTCCTCTCTTGCAAGCATCTGTGCACATTACAAACTCTTTTTCCAGATTTGCAATCTGTAGCATTGGTGCATGTGTCAATAACTGCTTAAGCTAATCAAAACTAGTCTCACACTCCTTTGTCCACTCAAACTTCTTACCTTTCCTCTGCAATGATGTAATAGGATAATAAATCTTGAGAAGTTCCTGATGAACCTTCTATAATAGCCTGCCAACCCCATGAAACATCTCAACTCATCCACATTATTAGGAGCTACCCACTCCATGATGGCCCTTACCTTTTCTGGATCTACTGCAATTCCCTCCTTGGAAACAACATGTCCCAAGTAGTGTACCTCAATCTGAAAGAAACTGCACTTGCTGAGCTTAACATACAACTGATGCTCTCTCAACAACCTCAACACTACTGCTAAATGCTCAACATGCTCTTCCTCGTTTTTAGAATATACCAATATATCATCAATGAACACAATAACAAACTTATACAAATATGGTTGCAACACATTATTCATCAAGCACATAAATGTAGCTTGAGCATTAGTCAAACCGAATGGAACTACAACAAACTCATAATGCCCATACCTGGTCCGAAAATTTGTCTTGTAAATGTCCTCCTCTTTGATGCATACCTGATGATATCCGGAACTTAGATCAATCTTCGAGAACACTGTTGCTCCCTTCAATTGATTGGACAAATCATCAATCCTCTGTAATGGATATAGTCACTTTGTTCAACAACCTATAGTCAATGCATAATCTGAGAGTTTTATTGCGCCCCAAGATGATACACTTGGTCTAATGTATCCTTTGTCCAACATTTTCTCAATCGTAACTTCAACTCTACTAACTCAAGTGTGATTATCTTGTAAGGTGCTTTTGATGCTAGAGTTTCCCCTAGCACTATCTCAATAGAAAAGTCTACTTCCCTGTGAGGTGGCACATCTTAAATGTCCTAAGGAAATACATCCTTGAACTACTATAAAATTGGGTACCTGCTCAAAACATCTGCATCCTCAACTTCCTTACCCTTGTCACTAGAAATGTGCACTGCAAATAACACACACCCTTTCCTATGACTGTGCCTTGCTTGCATAGCTGTCACCATCCTAACTGATGTGGATTTCTTCTTACCCTGTAAGATTCTTGGTTCCTCATTGTCATCAACACACTCAATGGCTTTGTCATAACAATCTACCTTGGTGCTATGAAGATACAACCAATCCATGCCCAACAACATACTGTATGATCCCAACAGTAATACATTCAAATGTGTTGTGGTAGGCATACCATTCAAATCAAAGGCACAAGCTCTTACCCAATGATGAACTCGTTTCTTTGTACGTGTAGCCAACTGCACTAACTAATATTCTGCATGCAATTCCTTACTCAAACCACACTTATCCACCAAGTCAGGACTAACATAACTATAATTAGATCCAGGGTCAATCAAAATAGAAATAATTTGATCACAAATCTTACCGTCCATCTCAATGATAGATGCCTGATGGTCTTCCTATTTGTTATCCAATGTTGCATAAATACAAGGAACGCTCTGACTAATATCCCCAACAGTCTGTGCCTTCTGAGGTATACCACCCCAATTCTGTGGACAATCTCTCTTAAGGTGCTCCTTACTACATGTCCAACACTCCAACCGACCAATACCCTCACCTCTATGCTACTTTTATTGTGACCCATGTCCCTGTCTAGCTCCATTGAACCTCTTTTACAATGCCACATTTTTTTTCTCATCTGCATTCTAAGGCCTTGTTCTTTTCAGCTACCATTTACCTTTACCTTTGTCTTTCCCTTTCCATCCTGGTTGAGATTCATTCCTACGCTTTGACTGCTCAAAACAATGCTTCAATTTCCCAATAACTTCCTCAAGTGACTGAGGCTCATCATACTTAATCTGATCTCTAAATGCTATTGGCAATCCACTGACAAATCGTCGAACTTTAGCCTTCTCATCTTTAAGATACGGTACATACCTCAATAGCTCTAGAAATTTGGATGTGTACTCTTCATCTGTCATTGATCCAATCTTTAGCTCATAAAATTATTTGGCCTTACTGTCGTAGTTCCTTTATGAGAAGTATTTCTTCCTGAAAATCCTCTTGAACTCATACCAACTCAAGTCATTTGTCCTGATGTCTCTGACCCTCTTCACATCTTCCCACCAAATGTCTACTTTAACTTTCAATATGAAGATCGCTACTATGGCCTTCCTGTTATCTGTGTAATTATGCAACTCAAAGAATTTGTTCATCCCAAGTATCCAAGCCTCTGCATCTTTTGACTTCTTCAAATCTCCATCAATAGTAGGTGGCTTTACTTTCTTAAAATCATTTGGCAAGTATCCCCTATCACTCTTTTGTTAAGGATGATAACGATGACGATCATGATGTCTATCAGAACCATAACTAGAATAGTATCTGTGAACATCACCTCTCCTATCCAGAGTATCCAACAACATGCCATCTCTAATAGTGTCATCTCTATCTAAAATGTGACCACCATGAGACCTACTTCCATATGCCCCATTAGTTATGTCCTCTTGTCCATGGCTGATCCGAAGTGGCCCTTGTCGCTACAATTTTGACAAACTCTGAAGAAGTATAGCATTAACCTCTGCTTGTCTCTCTTATGCCTATATGATTATGTCATTATCTACCTTGCAACTCCTTATTTCCTCCTTCAAGATTCTCATTGTGTCTGCCAAATTAGAAGAGTTCCCAACACCACGTTGCTCATTTGATTCATAGGGAGAGCCCTTCTAGTCTACCATCATACTAGCCATTTGATCTTTCTCCTGCAAGGCATACTATTTCAGCTAAACCAAATCACAATAAACCAACGTACCTTAACATAGCTCAGGGAGGATGTCTCACCTGCAAGATCATCAAATCAACATGATACATGTATAACATAATCATAGCAACATATAGACATATACAAATAAGTGCATCAACACATAAGCATCATTATAGATAGAGTCTAGTCATCAATGCATGACCATATGAATTACACATGCCATGACCTCATGCATGACAACAACCATTACACCATTATACACATGGCCACATGCAAACATCAGCATGCATAAGCAATGCGTAATCAACCACACACATGCATGAACACATATAACCAAGCATAAGCGAACAATACTTGGAACCAAGTTTACAAGAATGATACATGCAACCAAGGATACAAGAATGTAACCAAGCATACAAGAATATTGCCAAGCGTTCAAAATGATACATGTAAGCGACATATAACAACATGTAACCAGTGATACACTCATGACAATGCACTCCACAATAACAACATCAACTTCCACATAATGACATCACTACAACCATGATCAACATTATGCAATGCAAAAAGCACATGGAATGAAAGCATAAGAGACACACATGCGATCGACACGCAAGCATGACTAACACACACAACCCATCCAGTCCGAGGGGTGAACCATTCTCTGGTACCACTCTATAACACCCTCCTCCCACATCTACCCAAGTAACCGACCAACCTAGGTAAACATGCGACGAGAGGCTACTATGATTGGATTCAACCTCCTATGTGATCTTAAGGAAATGGAATCAATGGAAATACAACATACAAACTTTCCACATTAGCTACAGGACCCCCGAGAACCATCCCAACACTTCAGGTAACTTGCCCCTGGGTCCCATTGAAGTTTTTGATCACTTGACTTCTGGACGCTCTCATGACATAGGTCTGCCAGTGTCTAGAAGGCTCTACACACTCTCATGCTATAGGCATGCCAACATCCAGGGACTATTTTTTCTAGTTTTGTGCCTGCTTCCCTTGGATTTAAGGAATTTTTCAGGCCCAAAGCCCAGCTCACTGCCCAGAATTTCATGACATTTCCAGAATAGTAAAATAACAGGGAAACAATGATGCTAAAGCAAATACTTGAACACGCCTTTAACCAGACCTCTACTAGCCATGACATACATTTCGTCAAACATATCACAAACATGTAATCTATAGGTGTAAACAATAGAAATAAGCATAAGGATCTCATACTTATCTGAGAATCACTAAGAACCATTGTTCCCTCATACCATTTGCTGAATTATAATATATTAGGTCATAGATACATTGTCCATTCATTTACAAGTAAAAACATTATGAGATCCATACTTGGCCATTGTCATAAAACACATATATAACCAACATAATATCAGCATAAATACCAAATAAATCACAACCATATGATCCACATATAAACCAGTATAATACTCATAGAAATACAAGGAGAAATAACCTTTCATTAATGGTTCAAAATCCAAACTCGGGGTGGGACTACCACGTTCCACCGACCATATAATGGTTGAGCCAAATCTCTCTTCATCCATTCACCCTCGTGCCATATTCCAAGCATGAATTTGGGGTTCAAACCAAAGGACCAACCAGGGCATCCCGAGGCTAAACCACCTCACCCTCATTAATATAAACCAAGCTTTACCGTAATCGATCCTGGATCACTAGGTCAACACAATAAACATGTCATAATAGGTTTTACCATGATCTCCACCCGATCACTAGGCCAAACAAGCATGGATGCCATCGGATTTCTCCACCTACATCGCGAGGAATTTTCCCATTTCCCAGTCTCTCAGGCTTTACCGCAATCCAAACCCAGATCACTAGGGCCTAAACCAAGACCCATTCTCTAGGATTTATCGCATATCTCAAATATGGGACTACTAGGCCCAACGAAGAGCAAACCACCTCTTGGCTTTTCTGTATATCCTTCCATTCATCGGCAAGGATTCCTAAGCCCACCGAGGCAACACAATCTTGTTTTTACCGCAATCCATAGTCTGGAATAGGGGTCACTAGGCCAGTGGATTTACTGTGATCCACGGTCCGGTTTAGGGACCACTAGGCCATGTGCTCTATCATTCGGAGATCCACCTCATTCAACTTCGAATCCATCCAACAATCCTGCTCAACCAAAACATGAGAACCCCATCCCACCGTTGCTATCTGGAAATGGCAAGGCTAGGCTGAAAACATTGTTACACCTGGAAAAATCCATGCCATAACAACAAAAGAACCACATGCAATACCATGCATGCCAAATCTAGCAAAGAAAAAACACATGCAAATCGATACTTGCAAAGAATCTTGTTGTAGTTGCTCGACCTTGCCTTTCGTTGCTTGATCTTTGCTTCCTCTTGCCTTCTTTTCCTTTTTTGATCCAATGCCAAAATGCTCCAAGAAAACCCCAAGTTTCCAAGGGTGAGAGTGAGAGAGAGAATAATGAGAGAGCTCCAAAACTCAAAGACCCTTTTATTAATTAGGCCTCTATTTACTTCATTTTCCATTATTTTCCTTCATTTTCTTCCTCACATGCAACATGTGACCTTTCACCTCCCTTTTCTCCTAATTTCCATTATTTTCATAAATAAATGTGCTGAAAATACCATTTTGTATTTCCAAAGCCTTAAGCGTTGCCTTTTCCAATCTCCTTAGCCATAATAAACCCATGAACACCCACATTAGGATGTCTTTCCCAACATTCAGCTTGGAATGAGTGTCCCATCAACCGTGGTTATTATTTTTTCCTTTATTAACTTTTATTACATGGAATTTTCACCAGGGCTATTGTAGTGGCACCATACCTTTCTAATGACTAGCTTTTGTGTTGTTTAGTGTACCAACCCCTACTAGGAAGGAAGGGCCCTCCTTCTTAGCAAGGATCACTGGTTGTAAAGGTATTATAGCAATTTGATTTATTTGATGTTGGTTGTGATTCATGTATGATTGTTGTTATTGTTACTATTAATCTTGTTCATGCTTAAATGATTGCATAATTCTGACCTCTGTATTATCTGGCAACATAGGTCTTGGATCGATCCTTTTATTAGTGTGACAATTATTTAATTCTTGTTACAGTTTGATGGTGTCTTTATTTAATTTGAATGTGTGTTTCAACATTTGCTTGACTGAATGGTTTCCATGAGTGTTGTTTCTTTTTCATTAAGAGTGATTGTGTGACAAAGTGGTTTATTCTGCATTATGTGTTTTACTTTCTGAAAGTGTGAGCATGGTTCGAGAGTGTAACAACTAGAGTGTTGGATTGTTTAGAATGTAACAACCAGAGTGTTGGATTGTTCAGAGTGTTATTACAACAATTGAGTTTGAGATTCATTATCATTAGTCACCATTTGTCCTTGCATATACTTTGTGTGATAACCTTGAAATAAAAAGGCTTGCCTGGATTGACAATTAATGTGAAAGTCAGATATGTTGCTCTAAATTAAAAGAACAATTGCCCCACCTAACATGTTGGAATCATTGTCAGTGAAGGCTATTAGAGGTGCACATGTGTGACTAGTTTATATGCACGTGTTGATTGAAAGTGTGGTGGATGTGTTCTTGACTCTAATGTTTTTAGTCGGTAAGGCGAGAGGTAAGAACCTGCACATCGCTTCAACATACCGAAGTGGGCTCAACCTCGTAGCAGTAAGGACACATAGGATCGCATTGCCTACGTTCTAAAGAAGAAAATTATGTTGCCCCCAAATAGACTAACCATGTAGGTGGAAGAGGGTGAGGTAGGAAGAAGAAGAATCAAGACTTGGGAAGAGTAACTTTGATACATGAGATCATTTCAAAAGCTAAGGAAAAATATTCTACTCGGAGAAAAGTGACTAAGAATAAGGAATAAGCTAAATTTTCTCCACAAAGTTCAACATCTCCTGAGACATCTATGTTGGGTTCACATATTAAGGAAACAAAGTTTGGTGAACCTTCAATTTCAAAAACCAGTCCCAAAGTTTCTAGCCCCTCTATATTGGTAGAGAGTGAGGATTGAAACTTGAAAGGGATATAGGGATATAGATGAACCTAATTTGGAATTGAACTTTGAATAATGATTGCTTGATTAACATGTCTTGGGATTTTATAGTGTAGTGAAGCGACCTACTATTACAAAGGGTATTGAAAATTCATTATGACCACCTGAACCATTTGAGCAACCTTAACATTCCGAAAATATTGAGCAACCTGAACAACCAGAACAACCTAAGTAGTTCCCATCACCAAAAAGAGAACAATCTCCCTCACTGGGGATGCCACCTGTAACAACTATACATAACTTGTAACAAAACCAAATGGCAGGAAACTCAATCACTACTTTTGGTTTCCCTATTGGGATTCCTCAAGGTCAAGCCCTAATGAAAAACATTCCTTTGTCTACACTCCCTCCTTTTCAAGGCACGATTTCAAAATATCCAGATACAAATATTTTTGAGTTTTATGTCCTCTACAAAAGTTATGACTACATCATAGACGAACAAAAGTTAAAATTGTTCCTAGACATATTAAAGGTAGCAACGCTAAGATGGTTTATGGGACTTAGTAAGGCATCCATTAACTCTTGGGATGAGATGAAGCAAACTTTTTTAGAAAAGTATAAAGATTAATGCAATTATAGGGGTCAAAAGGATGAACTATTCAAAATCACCCACACACCAAATGAAAATTTGGAAGAATATGTCAAACGTCTTCAGTGTAATTTACAAAGATCTCACCATAACAATTTGGACAAGGGAATATTCAAAATAATCTTGATTAAACGAATGAGGGGTGACTTCCTTGATATGCTAAACCTTTCGGGGAAGGGGGCTATATCCAAGGAACCTTATAATGAGATTGTTCAACTTTGTTTAAGAAGTTCCTAAGGAACAATAAAAATTGAACCTTGACACATGATAGCTCTACCAAGATTTTAACGTCAGCTAACAATGGAGCAACAGGAGCAAATATTGGGAATTTCCTAGAGAATTTTAAAATTGATATTATGAGCTTGATGTCCTCTTGGTTTGATGTGTTGCAAAAAAAGCAAAAATAAATGGAGGTAGAGCAAGCTCTGGCTACTTTATGCTCTCAATGTAGGAAGAAACACCCTTTAAGGGAATGCCCACTCAACAATTGTACCATATGTGAGAGGGACCACACCATAGAGCAACGCCCCTTATTACCTAGGCTCAAGGAAATTTACAAGGAAGAAGGGGAGGATGTTGAAGTGACATACTTCATTGGTATTAAAAATCCTTGGCAACCTAGGCCATTAGGTATGGTGCAAGAAACCTTCTCTTCTTTCCATTATTGGAATGGTATTTATAATTCCCAACAAATAGCCCAACACTTGTAATATTTAGCAACTCCATGGCAACATCTCAACTCTCCTCTGGTTTAATACCATGTGCCCTGGCCACAATGGTCTGTCCCTTCATGGCCTCAACCATGGTGAGGGCTTGTTCTCCTTAACCAAATGCCTATACAGATCCCAATGCAACAATAGTAGTGACAACTTCCTTCCAATGTACCCATGAGTAATCCTATGTTACATCATCAACTACCTATACAACCCAACCCTAACCCTATTAATAAGGAAATACAACAAGTCAAAACTCCATTTCTCCCTACCTATTGTATTTCACCTGTAGAAGGTAATGAGATTCAATTATGATCAGGAAGGGTAGTGAGCCCCACTGTTTCCCTTCTCATAATAAAAAACAAGGACGAAAACCTATCAGAGGAAGAAAAATGACTTGAAGGATACTTAGAAAAGTAGCAGGCTATAACAATTGTAACAATTGGCATTACCACCAATACAACTGTAACAGCCGTCATTAATGTAATAACAGATATTACCCCAGCTGCAAAACTTGTAACAACTGCTAGAGCCAAGACTTATTTGCGCTCTCCTTTCCCTAAAATATTGACAGAGGCTAAGGATACTCCTCAAGTTGAGTATGACTTCTTAAAATAGTTAAATAACTTACATGTTAAGATCCATTTACTTGAAGAAATACGATATATTCCAATTTATGCCAAAATAGTTAAAGAGTTGTATGTTAAAAATCCAGGTAGGAAACCTTGGGATCCCCCTAATGTGTGCATGTTATTGGGAAATTATCATAACTAATATTGGGGAACAATGTACCTACCAAATATTAAGATCCCGGGAACCCAATCGTAGTTATTCACATTGGTGGAACAACTCTCCCTAATTGATTTAGGTACAACAATCATCATAATAACCAGGGAAAATATAGAATTACTTGGGGTTACCAATCTGAGACTGACCCATACTGTTTTGGAACTAACATATACATCTAGAATCCAACCTGGTAGTGGCTTGCAGGTTTTATGGTGGTTCAACCCAAAACATACTTAGGAGGACATCCTTTAATTCTAGGCAAACCATGGTTGGCTACTGCAAATGCCTTTATCAGATGTAGGTATGACTACATGAGTATCTCTAATGGTTAGACTACGAAGGACCTTGTTCTTTACCCTCCAACTAACTAGGTTTTGAATTTGAGAATCCTTCATGGCGTGAGTTTGACTTGGAAGAAGCTGATGCACGACCAATACTCACTATAGGAAAAGCTCTGTATTTAAAAAATGGGACTGAAGATGATGTCATTATCAATTTTATCAATGACCCTTCAACTATTACAAGTCCCACATCTCAATTGCTTAATTCTGTGATAGACAAATATGATCAGAAAGAAACTCTTGATGATCCTCTTGTAGAAGAAATACCTACTACTCTTAGTCTTACATGTGTACTAGTGGAAATTGAGCCTGGGAAAACCCTAAATATTAGCCCTAATTTATATATTAAGCAAAGAGAGAAATTAGTGTTGTTACTCATAAATAATAAATAAACCTTCGTGTGGGATTATAAAGATATTAAGGTCATCCATCATACCTTGTGCACTCATCACATCTATTTAAAGGAGTAATCCCAACTTGTCTGACAAACTCAATGAAGAATGAGCCCAACATTAAAAGGGTGTTTTCAAGGAATAGCTTTAGTAGATGCAAATTTCATCTATCTTATTTTTGACAATCAGTTGGTATATGCACTTGTTATTGTTCCCAAGAAAAATGGAAAATGGAGATTCTGTGTGGATTACACAGAGCTCAATAAGGCCACACAAAAGGACTATTTTCCATTACCTTTTATTGATTAGGTCGTAGACACTCTATTTAGTAAGATATTATTTTCTTTCTTGGAAGGATTTAGTGGCTATAATAAGATACAAATTGCTCCTGAAGACCAATAAAAAACTAATTTTACTTGCCCATAGAGTACATTTTCTTATGGGGTCCTACTGTTTGGACTTTGTAATGCACCTACAACATTCCAACGAGCAGCGTTAGGAATTTTTTCTGACATGTTGAATGATTGTCTAGAGATCTTTATGGATGATTTTACACCCTATGGAATTGAGTTTGATGAAGCCTTGCACAACCTTTAAAAAGTACTTGAGTGCTATGTGCAAAACCACCTCTTTCTCAACATTGGAAAATATCATATGATGATGACTGAGGGCATTGTTTTAGGTCACTGTATTGCTGTTGCAAGTATTCAGCTTGATCCAACAAAGGTAGAGATAATTCTAAAAATCCCTACTTCTAAAATTCAGAAAGAGGTACATAGCTTTCTCGAGTAGGTAGGCTATTATAAATGGTTTATAAAAAAAATTGCCAAAATTGCATTTCCATTGTTTGCCTTGCTAATAAAAGATAAGGAGTTTGAATGGACTAAAAAGGTGTAACAATGCTTTTGCAGAAGGATTGAAAAGGTGTGTAACAACAACACCTATTTTAAGAGGTGTTAGCCTCCTGCTGCAGCAGGTTACTCATCTTTCATGATTGACATTTTTACATGCCAAATATGTCATCCTTTGCATGCTGCAATGTTCCATATTTGCTACAAAGGCCAAAGAAGGAGGCCATGAGAGTGTGCCAGTTCAAATGCCACTGTCGTGTTCCACTTTTGATGTACTATTCCATTTTTGAAGAATTTTCAATTAAAGGGAGGTCCAAACAGTTTAATCTTGGTCTCCCTAGGTTTCAATTTCTTGTTTTAGAATATAGAGAATGAATATCTGTCCAAACAACTTAATCTTGGCAGATTCTTAGACAGGTAGAGAAGCAAGGGAGCTCAACAGCTTAAGCTGAGCCCCTGGATGAAATAATTATAGTTGTAGATAGGAGGACAGAAAAAGAAAAAAGTTGAAAAGCTGGGTCTGCAAGTCTAAGTGCACCCAAACTAAAAAGAAGAAAAAATGCTAGGAAAGTAGGTTGGGTGGGGAATTTTGAGGTTGCAGAATGTTGATTTGTGATCAATTTCATGTTTTCAAGTGTCATATCTATTCAGGTCACAATTATCAGGCATATTTCCATTTGAAGGACTTCAAGCGAGGCATGACTAACCTCCCCCTTCTTCCTTATTCCCTAAATCATTCACTAACTTCCCCAAAGAGATCAAGATTTGCTTGATATCTCTCATTTTCATCATTTCCCATATTATTTGCCTTGGTAAAGATCTGCTTTACTCAAGGAATGTTCGTTTCCTTTATGAATCATTTTTCCCCCCTAAATAGCCTAAGATTCACATACTTAGCACTTTCTTATCACTGGTCATATTAACTACTAATTGTACTATGTAGCTCCCTATCTATCTCTCCTTCCCCTATTAAAATTATGTTTAATAACTCCCCTATATACTTATCCCCTCCCCCTGGTTGAAAAATAACCATAAGTATCCCTTGGGAATTACTAAGTTTCCCTGAAACTTAGTAAGAACCCTCATATTGTTTATAAAAACCCCTTCCAAATGCATTGGGACTCATTCCTATGCATAAAATCCCTCTTTCCGCACTTATCCTAAAGTCATGCATGTAAATATTTGACCCTGCGCACGTTTAACCCCAAAAAAACCCACTTTTCTAAAGTTTTCTACCCCCACCGAATTAAAAATTAAAATAATCGGCGCGTGGGCCCCATCCTTATCCTTCCACCGCCTTGCCTTATCCACCAGCCATCAGATCTGCCGCGCCCGCGATCTACGGTGGGCGGGTATTTTCCCGCCCCGAGCTGTCGAGGGTTAGCGTCCGGGACATTGGCGGTTTTTCCGTCGTACTCCCGCCACGCGTCGCCCTCCCGGCTGTGGCGGAGCCCCCCTTGCCAATACTGCTTGGGCGTAAAAGCAGTGCGCCCAAAACTAGAAACCGCCCTCCCCTTGAGTGATGTAAGCACCACATCACCCACCACATTTCCGCCACCTCACCCCTTCCTGCCTGCGCCTTACTGACATCACCCTGCCACCGTGTCCCTGCCACGTCATCACCCTACTGTACTGCCACATCACCCCGCTGACGTCACATCCGTACTGGGTCCCACTGCTGACGTCATGCTGACGTCATCCGCCGTACCACTGACGTCACCCGTTGAAAAAATGCGCAAGTGGAAAATCAAAGCTTCAGAAGCCAGGAATGAAAAACATAGGCAGTTTTCGATGCACGATTAGCGCTAATTCCGCATCGCTACGGGAAATGGGCCAAAATGGGGAATCTTTTGTTCAGCAGTCATTGTTGCGCCGAAAAGGGCAGAAAGGGGTCGATTTTGCAGTTTTTAGCATATCAACGGAGAGAGAGATGTCCCGATTTAGGCATTAAAGAGTATCAGAAGCAGAAGTGAATCCAAAATTAATGCAAAGAGTATCAGGATGCGGTAAAGTGTATCAGTGAAGATCTACCAGTGGCCCGAAGCAGGAAAACATTAAAGAGCCATCTAGCAAAGTCAAAGAAACAGTAAAGGCCATTTAAAGGCACTCAAATCACAATTACTGTACATCAAAGTCACATGAGATCAGTGGACCAAAGCTCAAAGCACGGTTATTGCAGAAGCACTGCACCAAGTCACAGAGGACACAATATTAACTCATTTTGATCCAGCTGCCCCTGGCGCAGCTCAAAAGATATTTACTTGCATTTAATTTCAGCACAAGTTTAGTTTTAAAAAGCTTTTTTCCGCAGACCTGTTAGGTCGGCTATAATAAATATTTTTGGATATTTACCCTATATATATAGCCCTGAACAATGTAATCAGGGTTGGTTGGTTGTTATTGGTCTGTTAAGTTGGTAATGCGCTCCAAGAAAGACTCTCTCTGTAACTGATATGTTTTGCTTAATCAAAGTTTGCGGAAAGCTTGGAGAATGGACTGTTGATGTGTTGTTACTGGTTCTGAAGATTGAATGAGGGAAGTCTTGTGCTGCTTTATGGTTCAATAAGTGATTCTTACCTCTGTTATTTCAATTTCACATATGCTTAAGTTGCAGAACAAAAATCTGGCTTAGAATTTTCTTACCTGCACTCTATGCTCAGTTTCTGTGGCTTCTTAATGTTTTCCTCTTGATTTAGGCATAAATATGAATTCCTTATGGCTCATGTTTGCTCTATTTCACATGTAAATGACTGTTACCTGGGAATTCTTAGCTGCTCTCAGATAGGGCTCGTTTATCTTCCCCCTACTAACCTGATTGAGAGATTCTTTGTTGCCTCTCATTCCTTAGCCTACAATCCATCTTCATTTAACCTCAAGTTTGTTTCATGAACAGCTACCTTGCCCCTCTTTCCTCTTGTGACCAAGAAAACGCACCAACAGTTTTACTCCATGACTCCATGCCCAATGGTTCGAAACTTATCACACTATGCAAAGCCTCTTTATTTGAAAGCATCCTCCTTCTAGCCAAACACCACCCAAACACAAACAAAACCTCTTTGAACTCAATAAATAGCATAAAATCATCATCAATAAAGCTAAATCATTAAGAGAGAGCCCTCTCTGATTGCAGGTGGGCTAGAACCTGCAATCCAAAGATTGGTTTGTGGTTACCTCGGCATTATCCCTTCAGGAGCTTAGGGACAACCTGAGTGTTAACATAATGGCGACTCCACTGGGGATCTCCTCAGACAATCTCACAAAACCAGTCCGAAGCTCCGCAGAGAAAGAATCCGACCTTTAAAATCTTCTGTTTAACCTGTATTGTTAGAAAAATCCCCCAAACAAAAAACAAGCTAGAATCTGGCTCCCAAAAAGAAATCACGTTATACAAGATCAAATCCAGACTCAAAACCCCCAGTTGTTTTTGAAAATACCAATATAATCCCTAAGATCCTTAGGAAACAGGAGCAGCAAGACGATTTTGCTAATACTAGTCCTGAAACAGTTCTGCCTAGCTGTTTTTCAACCCCTGTCAAAGTTTTATTTCGTTCAAACCCTACTTCCCCTTGTTCATCATCTACTTCTCCAAACACTGTTTCCACACCTCCATTCACTACACATACCACCGCTTCTAGTCCTATTATCCAAGTTACCCCAGTTGTTCCACTTATCCCTGTTAATATGGCTAACAGATATGCACCTTTACTGCTGCCTGCTAATCCCGGGGCTATGCCTCAGGATTACCAGACTAAAATTACTTATTTTGATGGCACAAATTCTTGCACGGCCCTACAACATACAAAGAAAATGCAGGATTACTTTGAGAACTATGAGATTGACAATGATAGTGTGAGAATGAAGATTTTTGTCCAAAGTTTGACAGGTGATGTCAGGACCTGGTTTAGAGTGCTCCCAGCCCATTCCATAGCAGACCCAGAAGCCTTATATCAGTCATTTATCAATAGATGGGAGAAAAAGAAAGAACCCTTACACATACTATCTGAATATGACACTATCAAAAGAGGCCCTCAGGAGACTGTGTTGGACTACTGTGCACCATTTAACAATGTTTATAATGCAATACCACAGAACTTAAGACCCCCACCTGATCTTGCTTTGTACAAATTTCCAGATGGTTTTGATGTCGAAATGGCTTATCAGTTAAGGGAAAGAGCCCCTCAAAGCCTTGCAGAAATGCAAAATGTTGCTGTTAGTGTGGAGTCAAATTTAATTGCCAAAAGAAACAGAGCTAGAACCGAGAGAAGAAATACCTTTAAGGAAGAACCCTCAGCCTTAGACCAGAAACTAGATGCTATTATCAATGGCATGCATAGGCTAGGAGACAGAGTAGAGAGCGTTGAGAGGAAATCACTGTGGGAAGGACAACAACCAAATAACACAAGGAACCCAAATTTCAGAAACAATCAAAACCCAAATGCTGGAAGGGCTAGTCCCAACCATGATATTAGGCCTCCTTTCCAGGAGAACTACACAGAAGCATCCACATCTAGTCAGCCCGCAAAAGAGACTCACATGAACTTGATAGATTCGAAAAATGAGCAGCAAATCTTTCTCACTCAAGAAGACCAAGACTATCATGATGTAAATCAATTTCAGACTAAGTCTGGAGAGTCTTTCGATTTCAAACAAGGCTATGATTCTGCCGTATATGAGGTCCACAAACAATATAAGCTGAGAACAAGAACCATTGACATCCTTGCATCTAACAAAACAAAAGACAACAAACAACCCAGCAAAATTAAAGGCAAGGTTAGCATAATAGAACCAGCTGATATTTCTGTCCCAAACCCGCACCAAGTGACTGTAGAGGACATGACAGACATACAACCTCCTATTGATCAGCCTTTTCCTCCTTCTTCCTCAAAAGAAAATTCGAACAACACTCCTAAAAGCCTTCCCAAAACAGAAAAACTACAAGGTGTCATTCATCATAATGCTGATAACCAAAAGGAAAACACAGAAAGTACTCTTGAAAAGGAGAAATCTGCTACTATTAACGCAAATATTCCATTGGAAAAACCATTTAACTTAGAAGCAGAGATTGGGAAACTTAAGATATCCATCCCCCTCTCAGACTGGCCAAGCATGATGTTTATAGGCAACAAATTCAAAGGTCACTTCAAATGCCAGAGATCAAGGATGATGTAAATGTTTTAGATGATACCCCTGAGCTGCTGTTTGGTCCAGAGGTCAATGGAAAATCAACATATGGATCTGTTCCGCCCTTTTATGTCAGTCTGCACATACATGACAAAATCTTGCATAATGCTATGTTTGACACAGGTGCCTCACACAATCTTATGCCCAAAGCTATAATGGAAAAGCTGAACCTTGATGTCACAAGACCCTACAAAGATCTATACTCCTTTGACTCAAGTCAGGTCAAGTGTTTAGGCTTAATCAAAGACCTTTTTGTGTCTTTAGTCCAATTTCCCAACAAGACAATCCTAATGGATGTAGTAGTTGCTGACATTCCAACAAAATATGGCATGCTCCTATCATGATCATGGGGAGAAAAACTCCAGGGATCCCTCCAACTTGACCTCTCTTATGCCACTATATCTGTCTTTGGGAAATCAAAAAGACTGTACAGGGAAACACTGATGAAGTATGTGGTAAGTAGTGAGGAAAAACCCCAAAATTTTCCAATTTACTCAATCCATTCTGATATGGGCTCATTTATTCTTTTTAATGATGACACGAATCCTTCAACTAATGAGAAGCCTTTAGCTTTAGAGCTAGAAACATGCATAAATGAGGAATCGATTGCCCATTCCCATGAAATAGTCACAACAGTCAAGGCAACCAGCAAACAAAAAGAACCTCCTCAAACATAAATTTTAAATCTGTCCAATCCTAAAATGACTGAAACTCTTGATACAAACCACAAGCAAGAAATAACATGGTATTTAGAGTTTGATGGTTCTGTCAACAAGTTAGGAGCAGGGGCAGGTGTATGGATTCACAATACACATGACAACCATGCAGAGGGCCATGCCTACAGACTAAATTTCAGATGTACCAACAACATGGCAGAGTATGAGGCTCTCCTCTTAGACCTAAAATTGCTCAAAGTTCTAAGATCTACAAAAGTGTCCATCCTAGGTGACTCCGATTTAATCATACAACAAATGAAAGGTAACTTTGTTACTAATGACAATAGGAGGAGGGCCTATAGGACTGCTGCCACATATATACTTAATACCTTCACTGAATCCGAGCTTGCCAAGATTTCTAGAAACCATAACATACATGCACACAGCCTAGCCACTTTTGCTAGTACATGCAAGCTTCCCTTCGAGCCAAATCACCATTTTACTGCTGAGATAAAACATAGGCCTACTGTCCCGAACAATATTAAAGATTGGCAAGTATTTGAAAATGATGCCCAGATTAACAATTTCCTCACTCTTGAGGGCGAGTTTTCAAATTTAAACATTGACATAGAGGCCATGGACGATTCCCAACAACAAACAAATGAAAATCAACAGACTGTAACAACTACAACAACAAAACAAATCCCGAACCCAACTGTTTTTGACAATGCAAACATAGAAGAGCTGAAACAAATGCATTTAGAGGAAACAGCCAAAGCAGAGGCCGAGTTCATTGATCTAAAGGATAACTTTTTGCCTGCTGGCCTCACTCCATTAAAAGATATGTTTGATGCAAATGATATCCCCAAAAAGCCAAAAATGGAGCCTTTAGATGCTGCTATAGAAGAATACAACATAGGGACAGCAGAAAAGCCCAAAATGATTAAATTGTCCAAAAATATGCCCCCTGATCAAAAGCCAAAATATGTGGATTTGTTCAAAGAGTTCCAAGATGTATTTGCTTGGAGTTGTGAGGACTTGAAGTCCTATGACACCTCAGTGATTCAACATACCATTCCCTTAAAACCAAATAAAAAACCATTCAAGCATAAACTTAGAAGAATAAATCCTATGCTTCTGCCCCTCATTGAAAAGGAAGTGAAGAGAATGTTTGAAGCAGGTATCATAGCACCCATCAGATTTTCTGAATGGGTATCCAATCTGGTTCCTACAAGGAAAAAATTAGGGGAGATCAGACTGTGTGTAGACCTAAGAAACTTAAACCAGGGCTCTTTAAAAGACCACTACCCTTTGCCTAAAATGGACCACACCCTACAAAGAGTAGTGGGGTCATCTAGAATCTCTTTACTAGATGGATTTTCAAGTTTCAATCAAATACTTGTTCACCCAGATGACCAAGACAAGACAACCTTTACCACACCATGGGGAACATTTAAGTATGTTAAAATGCCTTTGGGGCTAAAGAACGCTGGTGCCACCTTTCAAAGGGAAATGGATATTTCATTTGCCAAGGAAATCCATGAATTCCTTGTTGTTTATCTTGATGACTTAACCCCTTTCTCTAAATCTGATCAAGAGCACCTCAAACACTTAAGGCAAATCTTCATAACATGCAAGAAATATGGCATTTCCTTGAATCTCAAGAAGTCCTTGTTTGGCCTTGAGGAGGGTAAGTGGCTAGGCCACATCATCTCAAAAGACGGTATCAGAATTGATCCAGAAAGGATCCAAGCCATCCTTCAAATTCCATACCCAAGAAACATAAAAGAGTTGCAAGCATTCCTTGAAGATCAATTTCCTAAGGAGATTCATACCAAATTTAGCTGAACTAATAAGGCTGTTAAGCAACATGTTAAAAAAGGATGCCAAGGTAAGATGGTCTCTGGAAACCAAGTAGGCTTTTGAAAGTATCAAAGCTTCCTTGACTCAAACGCCTGTCCTCACAAGTCCGCAGTTTGATAAGGATTTTATCATCTTTTCCTTTGCTTCAGATCACACGATAGCTGCTGTCCTTTTGCAAAAGGATGATCAAGGAAATGAAAATCCCATTGCATTCTTCAACTGAGCCTTAAGAGATGCACCCTTGAAGTATCAAATTATGGAAAAGCAGGCCTATGCCCTTGCCAAAGCTATAAAAGACTTCAGAGTTTATATTCTATATTCACATGTGATCGCCTATGCCCCAAACTCCGTTGTAAAAGACATATTAACTCAAGAGGGACTAGAAGGCAAAAGAGGCAAATGGACTGCCAACATTCTTGAATATGACATTGAGATAAAACCCACCAAGCTGATAAAGGGACAAGGTCTCGTCAAGCTAATGTCAGAAACAAATTTTCAAGTCTTAGTTATTAACCAACTGGATAATGAGCAGGAGCTGGCGACTCCACAGATCAGTGAAACCTTTTTGCAATCCCCATGGTATGCCAATATTTGCTATGTATTATTAAACCTGTGTGCTCCCCCAGGATTGTCCAGAACCAAAAAGAGATTTTTAAAAATGAAAGCATCAAAGTTTTGTGTCTTAGATGGTGCCTTGTTTTGGAAAAATAATGAAGGCATATTGCTAAACTGTTTAACCATAAATGAAACTAACAACATCATGAAAGAGTTCCATGCAGGGGATTGTGGAGGGCATCTATATTGGAAGTCCACTGCTGACAAGATTTTAAGGGCTGGTTATTATTGGTCCTCTCTATTTGCAGATGTCAAGAAATTTGCTGTTTCATGTCACAAATGCCAAATTTTTGAAGGAAAAAAAAAACTGCTGCCTTTGCCCCTTAAGCCCATCTCAACCCAAAAGCCTTTTCAGCAATGGGGTCTTGACTTCGTAGGTGAAATCCATCCCTCTTCTTCAGGCTAACACAAGTGGATTTTAACAGCCACCGACTATTTCACCAAGTGGATTGAAGCCATCCCATGTAGGCAAGCCAATGACTCCACTATTATCCGATTCCTTGAGGACAATATCCTTTCTAGGTTTGGCTGCCCTGAGGAAATCATCACTGACAATGCTGCTGCCTTCAAATCCAGAAAGATGATCAACTTCTTCCATAAATTTCACATCACCTTGGGCCACTCTTCAGCCTACTATCCTCAAGGTAATGGCTGGCCGAATCATCCAACAAAAGCCTCATCAATATCATAAAGAAAGTGCTGGAAGAGAACAAAAAGAACTGGCATAGGAAGCTCACAAATGCCCTGTGGGCAGGCAGACTTTCAACCAAGAAATCCGTTGGGATGAGCCCTTATGAGCTAGTATATGGCATGGAAGCCAGATTTCCTTCATCTTTGGGCATTCCTACTATCAAACTGTTACAGGAGATTCAGGCTGAACCAAATGACATTCAAAGAAGAATTAATCAGACCATTCATCTTCAGCAAACCAGAGAGCAAGTGTATGATAGAGCTCAAATTTTGCAAGAGAAACTCAAAAAGATGTTTGATAAAAGAGCCAAGGCTGAGGATTTCTGTGTGGGCAGCAAAGTTCTAAGGTGGGATTCACGAAGAGAAGACAAGGGCAAACATGCAAAGTTTGATTTTCTTTGGAAAGGTCCATTTATTATCAGCGCCGTGCAAGGCAACAACACATACTTCCTCAAATCTGTAGATGGTAGCACAGCTGAAGAGGGCCCTGTAAATGGCGGAATGTTAAAACATTATCATGATCCCTTTTGTTGAGAATCTCCCAGCAGTGTCATTTCTATACAAAAAGTTTGTATATATCAACATTTTGTTTTATTTTTGTGTAACAGTCCGAATGACAGAGCACGCAGAAGAAAGCATGCAATGCTACACAGGTCACAGACATTTCAGTTAAGGGAAAGTGCTTTTCTCATTCCACAGTTCCAACTATCTAACAGTCAGCACTAAGAAAGTTCAATCTACAACAACAATAGGAGATCAAGGCAGTCTGACCTGCTGTTCTTGACTTTTCACAAGGAAAAGCCATCCCCAAGTGGAGCCACTGTTAGCCTCCTATTGCAGCAGGTTACTCATCTTTCATGATTGACATTTTTACATGCCAAATATGTCATACTTTGCATGCTGCAATGTTCCATATTTGCTACAGAGGCCAAGGAAGGATGCCATGAGAGTGTGCCAGTTCAAATGCCACTGCCGTGTTCCAATTTTTGATGTACTATTCCATTTTTGAAGAATTTTTCAGTTAAAGGGAGGTCCAAACAGTTTAATCTTGGTCTCCCTAGGTTTCAATTTCTTGTTTTAGAATATAGAGAATGAATATCTGTCCAAACAGCTTAATCTTGGCAGATTCTTAGACAGGTAGAGAAGCAAGGGAGCTCAACAACTTAATCTGAGCCCCTGGATGAAATAAGTATAGTTGTAGATAGGAGGACAGAAAAAGCAAAAAGTTGAAAAGCTGGGTCTGTAGGTCTAAGTGCACCCAAACTAAAAAGAAGAAAAAATGCTAGGAAAGTAGGCTGGGTAGGCAGTTTTGAGGTTGCAGAATGTTGATTTGTGACCAATTTCATGTTTTCAAGTGTCATATCTATTCAGGTCACAATTATCAGGCATATTTCCATTTGAAGGACTTCAAGCGAGGCATGACTAACCTCCCCCTTCTTCCTTATTCCCTAAATCATTCACTAACTTCCCCAAAGAGATCAAGATTTTCTTGATATCTCTCAGTTTCATCATTTCCCATATTATTTGCCTTGGTAAAGATCTGCTTTACTCAAGGAGTGTTCATTTCCTTTATGAATCATTTTTTCCCCCTAAATAGCCTAAGATTCACATACTTAGCGCTTTCTTATCACTGGTCATATTAACTACTAATTGTACTATGTAGCTCCCTATCTATCTCCCCTTCCCCTATTAAAATTATGTTTAATAACTCCCCTATATACTTATCCCCTCCCCCTGGTTGAAAAATAACCATAAGTATCCCTTGGGAATTACTAAGTTTGCCTAAAACTTAGTAATAACCCTCATATTGTTTATAAAAACCCCTTCCAAATGCATTGGGACTCATTCCTATGCATAAAATCCCTCTTTCCGCCCTTATCCTAAAGTCATGCATGTAAATATTTGACCCCGCGCATGTTTAACCCCCAAAAAACCCATTTTTCTAAAGTTTTCTACCCCCGCCGAATTAAAAATTAAAATAATCGGCGGTCGTGCCCCGTCCTTATCCTTCCACCGCCTTGCCTTATCCGCCAGCCGTCAGATCTGCCGCGCCCGCGATCTACGGTGGGCGGGTATTTTCCCGCCTCGAGCTGTCGAGGGTTAGCGTCCGGGACATCGGCGGTTTTGCCGTCGTACTCCCGCCACGCGTCGCCCTCCCGGCTGTGGTGGAGCCCGCCTGCCAATACCGCCCGGGCACAAAAGCGGTGCGCCCAAAACCAGAAACTGCCCTCCCCTTGAGTGACGTAAGCACCACGTCACCCACCACATTGCCGCCACCTCACCCCTTCCTGCCTGCGCCTCGCTGACATCACCCTGCCACTGTGTCCCTGCCACATCATCACCCTACCGTACTGCCACGTCACCCTGCTGACGTCACATCTGTACTGGGTCCGACTGCTGACGTCATGTTGAAAGGGGCCGATTTTGTAGTTTTTAGCATACCAGCGGAGAGAGAGATGTCCCGATTTAGGCATTAAAGAGTATCAGAAGAAGAAGTGAAGCCAAAATTCATGTCAAAGAGTATCATGATGCTGTAAAGTCTATCAGTGAAGATCTATCAGCGACCCGAAGCAGGAAAACATTAAAGAGCCATCCAACAAAGTCAAAGAAATAGTAAAGGCCATTTAAAGGCACTCAAATCACAATTACTGCACATTAAAGTCACATGAGATCAATGGACCAAAGATCAAAGCACATTTATTGTAGAAGCACTGCACCAAGTCACAGAGGACACCATATTAACTCATTTTGATCCAGCTGCCCCTAGCGCAGCTCAAAAGATATTTACTTGCATTTAATTTCAGCACAAGTTTAGGTTTAAAAAGTTTTTTTCTACAGACCTGTTAGGTCGGCTATAATAAACATTTTTGGATATTTACCCTATATATACAGCCCTGAACAATGCAATCAGGGTTGGTTGGTTGTTATTGGTCTGTTAAGTTGGTAATGCGCTCCAAGAAAGACTCACTCTGTAACTGATATGTTTTGCTTAATCAAAGATTGCTGAAAGCTTGGAGAATGGACTGTTGATGTGTTGTTACTAGTTCTGAAGATTGAATGAGGGAAATCTTGTGCTGCTTTATGGTTCAATAAGTGCTTCTTACCTTTGTTATTTCAATTTCACATATGCTTAAGTTGCAGAACAAAAGTATGGTTTAGAATTTACTTACCTGCACTCTATGCTCAGTGCTTATTATTGTTTTCCTCTTTATTTAGGCATAAATATGAATTCCTTATGGCTCATGTTTGCTCTATCTCACATGTAAATGACTGTTACCTGGGAATTCTTAGCTGCTCCCAGATAGGGTTCGTTTATCTTCCCCTTGCTAACCTGATTGAGAGATTCTTTATTGCCTCTCATTCCTTAGCCTGCAATCCATCTTCATTTAACCTCAAGTTTGTTTCATGAACAACTACCTTGCCCCTCTTTCCTCTTGTGACCAAGAAAACGCACCAGCAGTTTTACTCCATGACTCCATGCCCAATGGTTCGAAACTTATCACACTATGCAAAGCCTCTTTATTTGAAAGCATCCTCCTTCCAGCCAAACACCACCCAAACACAAACAAAACCCCTTTGAACTCAATAACTAGCCTAAAATCATCATCAACAAAGCTAAATCATTAAGAGAGAGCCCTCTTTGATTGCAGGTGGGCTAGAACCTGCAATCCAAAGATTGGTTTGTGGTTACCTCGGCCGTATCCCTTCAGGAGCTTAGGGACAACCTGAGTGTTAACAAGAGGACCCAATTGGAGTATGTTGCTCCACATCTCCACAGATGCTTCTAATACAACCATTGGAGTCGTGCTTAGAAAATAAGAAGAAAACAAGCCATACACCATCTATTATATCAGTAAAAATTTAGGTCCTTTGGAGATAAATTACACAGTAAAAAAATGGAATTTCTTGTTATTATTCTTGCTATTAATAAATTCAGGCACTACATCAATGGTTATCAAACTTTTGTGCATACTAACTATTTAAGTATTTGATTCTTAATGAATGAGTCAGTTACAACTGCTAGGGTTACTTGGTGGTTGTTGTTACTCCAAGAATTTGAAATCACCATTATAGATAAATCTGGGAAATATAATGTTGTTGCATATTTTCTTTCTTGATTGACTCATGTTACTGATGATTTCCCCGCCTGTTGAAGATTCTTTTGTAGATGAGTATCTCTTTGTAGTATCCACTTATTCTCTCTATTATGAAGACATTTCCAACTACCTTGCTGAAGGAAGGCTTCCATGTCACATTTCTCCTAGGGAAAAGAGTAAATTTTCCAACAAAGTGGCCATTATTTATGGTTGGATGGGAACCTTTTTCACACTAGTTTTGATTAGTAAATTAGGAAATGGGTGAGGGAGGGTGAGGTTCATGAAATTCCTAAATCCTTTCATAATGGACCATATGGAGGACATTTTGTAGACATGAGAAAAGGTTACAAGGTGTTTCATATGGGTTATTTTTGGCTTACTATGTTATGAGATGCAAGGAAATATGTGCAAGGATATGATAATTGTCAGAAGATGGGTTAGCCTACTTAATCAGATGATATGTCATTACAAACTCATATGGTGGTGGAACCTTTTGAGGGATGGGCTTTAGATTTTGTGGGACCAATTATTCCCCCATCTCAACAAAATAGTTATATTCTAGTATGCACAGATTATGTTACTAGGTGGGTAGAAGCTAGAGCACTCACAAAGGCAACTGAATGTGTTGCTTCAGACTTTTATTTGAAGAATTTTATTTTTTATTTTTTATTTTATTTTTATTTTTAATTTTAATTATTATTATTTATTTTTTAATTTTATTTTATTTTTTTTTATTATTATTATTTTTTATTATATATATATATATATATATATATATTATTTATTTTTATTTTATTTTATTTTTTTCCAGCATGTAGTTCAAAAGAGATAGTTACAGATGGAGGAGCCACACAATTCACCTCTTGGATAATACAGGACCTTATCATAAAGTATAAGATTCATCCCAAAGTCACTTCACCTTACCATCCATAGGTGAATGGGCAAGTGGAGAGCACCAATAAGGTACTTGATTCAATCCTCACAAAGAATGTGGCAAGCCTCGAAGAAATTGGGTGGAGAGACTTCCTGAAGTATTATGGGCTTACAGGACTACTTGGAGAAACAATAGAAGATCCTCTCCATATGAACTGGTATTTGGTAAGAATCTTATCTTTCCTATTGAATTTGAAATCAAAACACTTAAAACTGCCTTGGAAGTAGATTTAGACCTGACTAAAGCTTAGAGACATCATCTGGAATAACTAAATGAAATGGATGAGAAGTGCTTAACTGTTGTGTAACATACATATATCATTCAACAATAATGTGCCAAGTGGCACGACAAGTTTATTAAGAAAAAGTTGTTTCATAAAGGTGATTGAGCCTTATGATATGATTCCAGATTTAAAGATTTCAGGGGCAAGTTATGCACCAGGAGGCTAGGTCCTTATGAGGTAGAAGCATTCTTTGACAATGGAATTGTAAATTTAACAACCATTGATGGCTCCCAAACATATTTTATTGTCAATGGACACCATATTAGGTTGTATCATAAACCTACCTCTAAGGATTCATTTGTTAACTTTGCCTTAATTGCAAATTTAAACCTTGAAGTTATTGGAGCGGGGTAGACTTTTCCTGTGCTGCCAACCACTTAGTTTCATATTTTCATATATATATATATATATATATATATATATATATATATATATATATATATATATATATATATATATATATATATATATATATATATATATATATATTATATATATATATATATATATATATATATATATATTATATATCTATTCAATGGTGAAAACCCTTCTAAGGTGCTATTTGATGGAAAAAATTTAGATAAAAAAATGCCTAATGGTGAAAACCCCTTTGGGGCACTATTAGATGCCCGTGGTGAATGAAAAAAGCTTACTTGCAGTCAACACATTATTTTCTTTTCTCTATAACAACACTATGATATATCTTCCTTGTTTGTAATTGGTTTACTATTTGAGTCCTTTGTTGTTACATACTTCATTTAGAAACTCATCATAATTTCCCATGTATCAACTTTGATTATTACATTTCCTCGAGATTTTGTTGATACAATTGAATACATGACCAAGTTATCTCCATAGTTTCATATTGTTGATGCTGATACAGATTAAAGATATTTTTACTTGGTTGCCATCACAAGCTTACAAACATACTTTTGCACCTTTATAATTGACAACATAGTTTTAAAGTTGATAGACTAGATCGTGTTGTCACAAAAGTATTCCTTCTCACCACATCATTTTAATTTCACTAATTGACATGTGCCATGCATAAGACATTGTACAAATTTGATCAAATCACTTTCCTTGTACAACCCTATGCCATCATAATAGTAAGCCAACAACATGTATAATTGGTTTTCATTTACTTGCAGGGTTTGGATTTAAAGGATGATAAGATGTTTCTGTTCCACAATTTGAGGACAATTGTTATAATTAAGTTGGGAGGAGGAGTGTACCATATCTATCGTACGATATACCATGACTGCACCCCAATTCGATAACTACCATTTTGCTTATGTATGATACACCCTATCTTAATTTAGTAATTACTCATTGTCGTTGTTACCAATGCGATTACATGAAATTATTCCTAGTAGCTGTCATTTATGACGAAAAGTCCAAATTCAATAAAAAGGGTAACCATAACCATGATCAAATTCCACCTAATAGATATTATCCACCCTAGCAAACATTTTTGTGTACCAACTGCGACCCTATAACAATTTCTAAGTAGTAACAATTCCTGAGAAGTCGTGGGAAGAGTGACAATGCGTCATGAACCTGGTTCCATTGATGCACTATTACACCATCCAGAAGCCCTAAAGGTATTTCAGAGAGTAGGTTGATTATCTATTTTGAGAATCTACAGGGTTTCGACAAATAAATTGCCTTAGAATTTGCATAGGCTTTGAATGATAAAAACTCAAAGATCAAAGGGTTTAGAATTGTTGTTACAAAGGACAAAATTGCTAGGGTGATGGGTTTACCTCAGACAAGGTCCCGCTAGTTCTCAAGGCAAATAGTAGTCGTAACAAATAAAGCAACATTTCTACAATTAAGAGAGGAAGTAAGGAATAAGGGAAGATGTATTAATACAACATACCTTCCTCATCCTTGGGATGATGTGGCTTTCTTCATCCAAAAGTTTATTACTAATGAGGGATGCTTTGGGATGGTACTCAATTACCATTTTCAATTATTGGCACAATTTCATAATAGACAATTGATAAATTTTTCCTGTTATCTATTGACGTTTTTATAGCATATGGCAGAGGTTATGCATGTGACAAAGCATCCAAAGACTTGTTTAACCAACCATGCACTAATTAAGTTGATTATAATTCACTCACTACAACAATAGGGAGGCACGCAAACTGGTTTGCTAGCAAGGTCGCATGTACCAACTCTTGAGCCATAGGAAAGTGAAGGAGAATAAAAGGAAGAAAGTATTGAGACAACACCAGAAAATAGTTTCACCTCCTAGACAAGACAAAGTAGTTACACCTCCCAGACACAGTAGAGTGGCTACACCTCCTAAACCTCTTCATAGAAACCCTAAAAGATGGAGTTCTCTAAGGACGTCTTCTAGTACATCTTCTGAACGAAAAAGGGAACACACTTAAGAACTTGTGGATATATCCAATGGTTAGTCAGAGAGTAGGAATTATGGCTGCGATATGGAAGAAGAAGGGCCTGAAGTAGAGATGTTGAAACAAGGGCACCTGGAATAAAATATGCTGAAGTAGGGTTCTTTAAATAGAAATGCCTAGGAAATTCAAGGAAGTATCTAAGAAATCAACTCTTCTGCAAACAAGGGTGAAAGAGAGGTCATTGAAGAAGTCGTTGGGTGGAAATAATCCTAATAAGAGAGTGCGAGAAACTGTTACACCATCAACTATCCCAACATCTAAGGAATGTACTGATAAAACAAAACCTAAGGAGTATGAGGGACAACATAATGAAGAGAAAGAAGAAGAATCTGTAAAAAAACCTACCCCAACACTTGCGATCCATGTTGATTCACCAGAATCAAGGGAACACGAAGAACAATAGAAAGAGAAAGAGCTTACAAAGGAACAATAATATGTGTCTTTACCAGGTAAGCTTGAAACTTAACTCTTCGTCCAACAAATTAATATATTGAAGGAGGAAAGTGAAAATTTAAGGAATCAACTTGCCATGGTTGAGGGACAACTCCAGTGTAGAAAACAAAATGTATTGGAAACCCCAACAAAGGTGGCATAAATAATGTCACTTAATGGTATAACAGTGAGATTGTGTGAAGAGTGCAAACAAGTGTTTGGGGAAGTAGATTGTGAAAGACCAATCATTGCTTCGTTTGGAATCCAAGTTGAAGAGCAAGATGCATAATTCATGATCACTATTCCACAAGAACCCGATGAAGGTGTTATTGTTGCACAAGAACCAACAGTTGAAGGAGAGCGGGATGGAGAAAAACAATATGCAATTCCACAAGAACCTATTTATGATGTTACGGTTACATATGAACCAGTAACTAAAACTAAGCAAACTGGAATAAAATTGGTCATTGCTCCACAAGAACCTATCGACGATGTTTTTGTCATAAAAGAACCAGTAGCTAAGATAGTGCAGTCGGTGGAGAAAGGGGATAAAGAGATGTTTTAGGAAGTTGTTGAACTTGTTATTATAACAGTAATAGAAACAACTCAATTAAAATTTGAAGAGTCGTTGAAGTCATCATTTTTTCTTGAGGAATTAGAAAAATGGAAGAGATTAACAATTTTGTTGAAGGATGAAGTTATCCGTATGAAATAACATAAGGAAATTATTGATGATATTAAGAGGACATGGGCTGAAAAGTTAAATGTTCAGGACTTGCCGAGGATTCAGAAAGAAAGGAAGCAAGCATAGTAGAAGAGTTGTAAGGGGAAGTATAGTTGTTATAATAGGAAAAGGAGTCCATGTACTAACTTGTTGACAAAATATTAAGTTGCATACCTCCTTCTCGTCCTATCCCATGTATTTGTCATAAAAATGCTTCCTTTTTCAATTAACAACCCTTAAGGAGAAATGACCATGTGAGATGAGGAAGGCTCATGACTTTCTGGAAAGCTTCCAGAAGGTCACTTTCCCAGAACAATGTTTACTGTGTGAATTGTAATTGCATGACTATGTTTGTTTTGGAGAAATAACCCTTAACCTTATAGCATACGTTAGGGATGTTCAGTTGAGAGCCTTCATGTCCTTTATGCAAAATCAAGCTAGTTGGGAGGTTTCTTGCGATATTGTAACAAGTAATGAAGGAAAGGTGAAATTGTCTATTCGAAATGATCCGAAGCATGCTGAAAGAGTTGCTATGGTATATAATAAGATATCGTGATATTCAGACACCAAAAAGATGCTAATGGAATTTAAGAACAAAGTTTTGGAAAGCTATCCTAGAAGTATCAGAGGGATGAAACACAATGCATCATATGGGAGTAGGCTTAGATGGCATGCTTACAGGAAGAAAGTGAAGGATGAGGACCCTTATTTCTTTCTAAATTTTATACATGCATTTCCCAGGGTTTCTCAATATGTAGAATGCATCAGGAGAAGTGGGCCTGATTGGCTTGGATTTAGGTTCAAATTTCCTCTTATTTGGCTCCTTTCCTATCAATATCAACATCCATATCATCTCACTGATAAATTATGGGAAATGGAGTTGGTTCTTTCTTGAGGTTACAAAGAAGATTCAAAGGATACTACAGGAGCTTACAATTTCTCATAACTTCATTCTCAGCAAATCAGAAACTAGTTACAAGGGTTTGCATGAGGACATGAAAATTCTTAAGTTGGGGGGAGATGTTGGGACATGGAATTGACATTCTCTTGCAACCATGTTCCTATGTTTTCTTTACCCTTTCTGACTCTCAAGGCCTTACTTTATCATTGTAGCAACCATTATTAGCGTAAGTATGTCTCTCTTATATGTCATCTTTATGATCTAATTTTGCTTGTAATTTCACTTGAGAACTACTGTTTTAAACTATTTTTATCATAAATTTGGCAAATGGATTTTTCTATAATATGTGGGATGTTGTTACAGGATTACACTTTCCATTTTTTCTTCATCAAGGACGAGACAAGGACTTGTTGAATGTTGTTGATGCACGCTTGACTTATTTTGGATGTGTTGATCTCCTTTAATCAGTCATGGAGACCAATCTAGAAAAGTATTTGGTCAAAATCAGTTCAACCACAAAAGGAGATATTCATGGGCAACACAGTTGAAACAACTAGGATTTTCCATAGATAAATCATTGTAATTTGGAAGAGTTTTTATAGATTTGTCCCAACCATGGAAATTGTTATCTAATTGTTAATATGTATTCTTGATTTATATCACATGAGAATCGGGAGATTCTCATGATGATCTCGTCTTTGTAATATGAAATTATAAAAAAGGTGTGCTCTTTGCTCGCGAGCAGATATAGATATAGACACACATAGAAAAAACAGAGGGGGAGAGCGCCAACATTGTAATAATGTATGTCTCATTAATGAAAATCTCAATCATTCATGGCACCATACCTTTCTGTTGACTAGCTTGTGTGTTGTGTAATGTACTAGCCCCTGGTAGGAAGGAAGGAACCTCCTTCTTAGCAGGGATCGCTGGTTAGGAAGGTACTATAAAAATTTGATCTATTTTTAGCTAGTTATGATTAATGTATTATTGTTGTTATTGTTACTATTCATCTTGTTCGTGCTTTAATGATTGCAAAATTATAACCTATGTATTATGTAATAAGATAGGTCGTAGACCGATCCCTTTGTTAGTGTGATAGTTATTTAATTCATGTTATAGTTTGATGTTGTGTTTATTTCATTTAAATGTGTGTTTCAACATTTGCTTCAGTGAATAGTTTCCAGGATTGTTATTTCTTTCTGAATAAGAGTGATTGCGTCACAAAGTGATTTATTCTGCATTGTGTGTTTACTTTCTGAAAGTGTGAGCAAGGTTTGAGAGTGTAACAGCCAGAGTGTTGGATTGTTGGGAGTGTTATTACAACAATTGAGTTTGATATTCATAAGAATTAGTCACCATTTGTCCTTGCATATACTTTTCATGATATCCTTCAAATAAAAAGGCTTACCTGGATTGACAATTAATGTGAGAGTCAGATCTATTGCTCTGAATTAAAGGAGCAATTGTTCTACCCAACACTGGGTACTTTAACATTACATTAATTATCCTCCCTAAATAATTTTCTTGGTAGATTATATTTCATCTCCCTTCACATGTTTCATCCTCAAAACATGAATGTAATCCATATAACATGTTATGTAAGTAATTGGTATAAGGCACAAACAACCAACATTCCTAGTGACATTCAAACATGGGGCCGATCTTTGTCCTTGCCGCATCAATATTGCCCATGATTTCTCCTTTCATTCTTTATTATTCCCTTGATAATTTTTATATTTCCACTTTTTGCCTTCATTCTTCCATGTACCTAAGTACTAAGTTCTTTTATAATTCCATATTAGTTTGTATTAAGTAAGTAGTTGCTGAGGACCTTACATTAATCACTATTGTTTCTCATGGTAGTGTGGACATAAATATTAAATAGCCATAGATATCACTTCTTCCTTCTTTGACTCTTCATATTGTGGTTCCTTCGAGGAATAGTGCTCCAAACAATATTGTTCCCATTTATGCCCTTCTATGGTTTTCTTTCAAGTGATTTTGTCAGCTCTTCCTTTAATTTAGCCTCAAACACTTCATCAAGTGTGTTTGTAGATATGAAAATTAGTTTTCTTGTCTTTATGTATTAACTTGAGTCCTTGTTTTTTAATAAGATAAATATCATGCAATGTGATCTTCTTTTTGATGTATCAAACCTTCATAAATATCATTTGCAAATTAACATTAATCGTACCCAATGAGTCAATCCAAGAATATCCAAGAATAATATTTGCACCAACCACATTTATAACATGGAAATATCAATGCAAAACATGTTTATCCATTGGAATATTCAAATCTTTAAAATTTTTAACATTCTCATCTTCAACCTTGTGCTCTAGATATGTTTTGTGGGGAACTGTGATCTTTTACCCAAGATGAAATTGATGAAATTATGTTTGTTGTCAAGGTTTATAGAAATATGACCTTCTCATACTAAGGATTTCAATGAGAAATATGAGGCTTTCAATTGAAAATATATCCTTATTATTATTTTCAGCGTTCATCTTAGCATTTAACCATAGGTCTAAAATTACTTTTTTCATATTTTACACTTGGAATTCTCAATATATCCTTAGTGCAAGGTGACCGCGACCACATGGTAGCATCATGCCTTAACTTAAGGTTAACATGTAATTTAGAGTGAGGGGACACTAGCCACCACCATTTACATATTTTTAAATACTAGGACCATCATATTTTGTTGTAAAATACATCTTTCTTGGAAAATTGAAAATATAGCTAGGGTTTTAAAGAAGTAGCTTACATTCAATAAAGCTCATTTGGCATCCAATGCTTGGTCTCAAAATTTGCAAGGAATATAGTGCATTGAATATTTATCAGAAGTATATCATACAATATACCAAATCAAGGACTTTCAAGTCCTTTATCAAATTATATTGGTCTCATTGCAACATGGGCATCTAACAAAAGTGATTTTCTATATAATGCATGTGACCATCACTCAAAATCCATATAAAAGACCAATTTTTCAAACTAGAATATCTCCTTCACTCGACCTTCTATTTGAGTAATTGTTTTTTGAAATCATGTATTTTTGTGAGTAGAACACATATTTGTATTTTCTTGTGGGCAATTCCATAAAAAAAAATTCTCAAATGTATATGATAGAGAGAGAGAGACATTTCCAAATTGCAATATATCCCTTGTTCAACATTGATTCCATTATTTCTTTTTTAAATTACATATCTTGCCTTGGAAATGCTTTAATATCACTTGTAATGATCCCTAACACAAAAATATCCACAAATCATATAGTCAAAAAAACCCTCATACTTCATTAATTAAAAAATATCAAGGCAAGATAATACCATACATCGATCGTGTTACGCAAAGATCAACTTGTGTTAGCTTGTCTCATTGAGGGGGAAAACTCCCAATGTGATAAGCTCCAATATAATAATATTCCAATACATCATCACATAAGGAGGACTCCATCCTCATTTTTAGCTACCTAACATACCCCAACCCTAACCAAATGTTGACTACTTAGTGAGCGTCAATTAATCATGAACTGAGTCCACATTACATTAATTATCGACCACACCCATGCTATTATTGGGCCCCTAAGCTATTGCTACAATCGTGTAGAGGATAACACCATTTATATAGTTACCCTTCATCTCAAAAATTTTCTCTAACCCTAAACCAAGGATTCATATTTAGCAATATTGTTAATGCAATGTATTCTAACCCACAAGCAATGTGATTTGGGTTAATCAACACATAATTCAATCTTATGCCTTCATTGGACTTTGCTCCATAAGCATAGAGATGGAAAATATTAGTGCATACTTCTATGTCAGTATTATCAATATTATCTATGTTTTTTACAACACATTCATTTTTGTCATCTAATGCATGTGTGGAAGCATCAAGTTGTTTTATAGATAAGAGAGGTGAATATAGAAAACAAGTTGCCAACCTATTTTCAAGATGCATAATGATTTTTTTTTTCTCTTCGTGATCCATGACCATATACTTCGTTTTATTTTCCACTTTTATCCTAGTTTGATTTGACTTCCACCTCAGAAATGACCAAAATTTAGATGAATTGGTGGAAATTGATCCCTTGAGGTTTTGTGACCAATCCTAAGTTTGCAAAATTCAATATGATTTGGGGATATCAATGACAACAATGTTAGTGAATGATGTATTATTGGGCATAAAACAACCACCACATTTACATCCTTTAATTTTATCACATGTTTGACTTCTTACCTATCCAATTGTATAATTTGCAATATTGTTATGGATATGACAATGTCTATAACTTTAGAAATTCTAAGTTCATTCTCCAACATTTCATTGCATTGATAAGCACATTTAAAAGATTTTGTAGAACATGATATATTGCTTACAATTTAGCGAAGGATTATTGGCTTTGGAATCTAATTCAACGATAATCTTTGGAAAAATGATGACAACCCTATCTAAGATTACAAGTGGGATAGTCTTCAATCGCTCAACATCAAGGACATGATTTCTTTGAAGAGATGATGCTTCTTTCTCTATCCTTAAGGTTTTTACATATGCCAAACTAAGAGGCTAAATGTTGTCCACTTGATAAGAAAAGCCATGGTAAGATTTTTTGCACTAAGATACATTTACAAACTTAAATATATTGGAAATCATTTGTTGGTAGGAATTAGGTGGTATAAGATGATTAACTCAAAGAGACTCAACATTCTTGGGGAAAAATGGGGGAGCAATTTATAAAACATCTAGTGTAACCAAGCCATATTGTTATTTCTAAACCAAATTCATTGTTTTTTGGGTTGTGTAATGTGTTGAAGGGATTGTGTCAGTTCTTTAACTTGAGTATTTGAATTATTTTAGATTAAAGGTAGTCTCAGGTTTTCCTCTGACCTAGTACTTAATAGAAAATAAGAAGAGTAGACGTAACTGCTAGTATACCTTCAAAATGGACCAGTTCCTTCAATTTTGAAGGGGATTATCTTGATATTTTATTATGGAGTGAAATTGTATTGTTTCCTTGCTCTTTGTTACCTTGAACTTGTTATCTTGAATTATGGGAGGGAAAGCAAATTTGTATTCAAGATCTTGGTTATCTATGGGTGGATGTTTAAATTTAGATTCTTTGTTATCTTTGAACTATTCATTATATTTGAATTCATTACTATCCCGACCATATAAATGTAAAGCCTTTATTCCAGCTCTAATTTATTGGTGCAAGCTTTAACCCTCTTTAGTGGAGATTAGAGATGTCCTCGATAATAATACACATTGCCATTTAACTCATGAACGTATCACTTAATCTTGGGCCATTGACTCACTTTATCATTCGTATATCTTGAGATATGGTGTTTTTGATAGCCCAAAGACTAATGCCATTCATTCATTAGAGATCAGTTCCTTCAAGGCCCTTAATTGGAACTACATATTCCATTTCATTAGGTTTTCGAATTTCAATGTAAAATTGTCAAGTGAATTGAGGGAATGTTGAAATGTAGGGCCTATGTTGATGAAGTGTATCAATATTTGAAAGTGTAGTGTTCCATCAATGCACTGGGTGTATTTTTGAGTTATAGAACACATGGGGCTAGTTTTTTATTATATGTTGATAAGTTATAGAATATATGGATCTATTTTATATTTGTTTAGAAATTTTATCTTATTTAATTTACAACATTGTTTAATATTATTTTTGTCTTCATTCATAGAAATAAATTTGAATACAAGAACACTGATAAAGATATAAGATAACAATGATAAAAAGAATAAAATGAAACTTACCTTTAATATTATGAAACCTAACATAGCATTTTTTTCCTCCCATGTTGCAAAACCAAATAGATCCAATATTTTGCTTCAATGTAGCAATTTAGTCATTTTTTTTTGGGTCTTGGAGGCTTTGGTTATCCATTGGCCTTCCATGGTCATTTTAATTTCAATAGTGTTATTGGCTTAAGACTCATGCTTTATCGAGAACATTTTGTTGATATCCTTGTTCATGTTGAAAAAAAATGGTTGTATTGTGTGGTTTGTCTCAAACAAGTTTGAAAATTAACTATTGGATTTAAGTTAGTGCATCATGGTGCACAAAACATAATGAAATTTATGATCCACTCTTTAAAAGCATCATTAAATGTGTCAAATTTTATGCTAGTGCACCTATGCATGTTTGCGAGACTTTTTTTCTTTTTCATTTGAAAAGTATATTTTTGCAATTCATGTGTTATTTGATATACTTTGTAATGCATATTTGATTATTTCTAGGGCTTATATTCAAATAACCTGAATGATAGAAAATAGAAAGGAATTCATTGCAATAAGCACGAGCAACACATGTAAAAGGAAAACAAGACAAATTGCTTGAAATTTAGGTATAACAATGATGTATTCTTAGATATATGTATTTCTAAATGATGTGTACTCGTTACCATGTGGCATGGAGACAAAAATCTTGAGAAACTTTGAAGACATGCCAATTCTATGTTAGTGCGCCTATTTATGTTTGAGATATTAGAGCACCACAATTTTTTTTTCTTTTGAAAAAAATATATTTGCAATTTATATCCTATGTGATATACTTTGTAATGTATATTTGATTAATTTTAGGTCATATATGCAAATAACCTCAATGATAAAAAATATAAAAGAATCCATTTCAACAAACATGAGAACCACATGTAAAGGAAAACATGGCAAGTGTCTTTAAATTTAATTATATCATTAATGTATTCTTAGATATATGTAGTTTTAAATAATGTGTACTTGTTAACATGTGGCATGGAGTATAAAGTCTTGAGAAACCTTGAAAAAGAATTCAAAATATCAAAGAGAAAGTTTTATATGGGAAAAGGTTCACTAATGTGATATATAAGTACTCATTTTTATTTATAATAGCTAGATTTAGGATGCTTCTCAGGATGCCACAATGCTTCTAATAAGTGTTAAGTGTCTAGTTAAGTACTCTTTTTTATTTATAAATAGCTAAATTTAGGATGCGTCTCAGAATGCCACAATGTTTCTAATAAGTGTCAAGTGTCTAGTTAGATCAATAATAATTCAAAGGAATTTATTAAGGGACAATTTATGTGAAATGTTTGCCTTGATATAAGAAGAAAAAATAGTATTAAATAAAAATGTAAGGGGTTAATTATTTAATTAAACAATTATTTTGCATGTTTACGATAGTTCAAAATATTTTTCAAGTATGGTATGTGCCAAAGGCCTCTACAGTTCCAGGAGTCCAGATTCATTATTTACCATGTGAAGGAGTGGCATAGCCTTTTCCTCTCCCTATCTAGGTCTGTGTTTCCTTCATTGTTGGCTGTTTACCTCGAAATGTATCCATTGGTTATTAGATGCCCATTGTCATGTCTTTTTGTGCTACTTCATCTGAAACTTCTTTATTGGTCTTTCGTTTGGTTTTCCTTTGGAGTGCTTCTCAAAGCCTTTTGAGCTTTGGTTCTTGTCAGGATCCCTACAAATGAGGGAGCATAATAGCTCAAGGGAGTAAGGAGGGGTTTGAAGAGAGGGGAGATAGGGTCAGCGAGGGGAAGATCAGGTTCAAGAGAGTCTGTTAAAGGGGAGGTATGGATAGAATTGATCTAATCCAGGTCAGAAGATCGAGGGGGTAGGTTGTATTGATGGAGGTGGATTGACATAAGCTTCTGCCTCTTCAGACTCTAGTTTTGAAGTTGTAAGATCAACTAGATTTGGATCAGAAGGAAGATTAGTCAAGGATCTAAAGGAGTTATAAGAAATGGGCAAAGAGGTTCCAAATTGAGGCAATGGATTACCATTGGAGGAAGATGGTACAAAGAAAGAAGGTCCAAAATGAGGGCACTTAGGTTGTTTAGAGGATTTGTTCGGGTTGTTATTTTTGTGCCTAACGGTTTCCCATTATACTTCGTGGCCCTCTTGAGATCTGGCTGTTGATTGATTTAGACATATTTTAGTGAAATAATCGTATTTGTGGCATACCTTGCATTTGAAGAGAATTTGTTCGTATCGAGTTGCTGAATGTGTGTCCAACTGTCTACTTTGATCTTCTCTACTTCAAGGAGTACTATGGCTAGATCTAATTCTATGGAAATCCTTATGCATGCATGCATGTTCTCCTTCAGTTCACTTCGGTCAATATATTTTCTGATTGTGTTCCCTATGGTTCTTACCGATTTGTCTCCCCAACAGTGGAGAGGAAGGTAGAGGAGGCAAACCCAAACTGGGAAGACACTGGGGATATTGAGCTTAGGTTCAAAATATGGAGTACATATGTTTAGATACAAGCCACTTGAATCCATTTCTGAAGATTAGATCACGATATTCCTTGGATTCAAAGTAAAAGGTGAAGTATCCCATATGTAAAAACGAGCCAATATTTGGAGACTAGTTGCGTTCTATCCTTTTTTACATAGCTTTTGGCGAGGGCCAGAGTTCGGTGAATTGGAAAACTAGTCTTTGCTGAGACAGAGAAAGAGATGCTTTGCGAGGAATGTTGGGAGGAAAATCTATTTCAAGGATAGAGTCCAGGCGCTTGAAAAATTTTGAGATGGATGGGTGTTGGCGGGGCGATCCTAGCGAAGAGACGAGAGTCAAGAAGGTAAGAGAAATTGGATCGGGTGGGAGAGGAGGGGGTCACCCCCCTGGAGATTTCTTTGGAGGGGCCGTGAGGCCAATAAGAACGAGGGATCAGATTTGATGTCAGCATTGTAGCAACTTCATAGCTTCAAAGTGCGATTAAACAATTTCAATTTCTAACACTCAAGGACAACATTTTAGTGTAGTTAGCTCTATATAATTTTTTGAATGTTGTGGTTTTGGAATGTAGGGAAGAGATTGTTATAGAGAAATACTATGAAAAGTAACCCTGAAATAATATTTCCCTTAATTTTCAAATATAATACTATTCCTTTCTAGCCAGATCCCTTATTTTTGTTTATTTTGTTTTTAACCGGAGAGAGTATTTGTATTATATAAGTTTGTGACTTGCTTGCAACAAGTACATTAGGAAATTACATAGATGTTTCTTTAAAAAAATTAGTTTCCTTCTCTTGATCAAGAAGATTTCATATCTTACCTAAGGAGAGTAATTCTGAGCTATAAAAGCAATGAATTTGTAACTAAATATGTTACAAAATTACCCCAACAAGATACAAAAAATTACGATGATATCCAACTGATGATAGTGGAACTGCTACATTCTTTAGGGGACTTGTTCAAATTCAGTCCTTAAACAAAATATGGGGTGTTGGTGCTAGTTGTGTCACCGTAGTTGAGAGATAGGTTGTTGAGCTAGTCTTTGAGGGCCTATATTTCTCCCATCAAAGTGTCCATCTCATCCTTATAATGACCCACTCTCATTTTCAAGTTGTTAGCATCACCCCTCTCAGTTGAAATAATTGCACCTTGATCATTAATTTTCATATTGAGAGTCAAAAGATCAACATGGAGGGCATTCATCGTCTTGGCCAACAGGGCTATCATGACTTTACATTTGCATCCCTTCTTCATGTTAAAGGGTTTCACCTGTTTGTGTTTTCCCATATTTAACTCATCATTTCTCATGTTTTTTCTACTTTCAATCTCCACAAGGAGGTCCTTATGCCTATGCAAAGGGGGCTCAAGATGTGCAACAAGGTTGCCTGGTTGACTCTCTCCGCAATTTCACTTACAATTAAAACATGAAATTACTCACTTGTCACAGGTGGCATTAATGCTTTCTAGAAGTCATTATGAGCATGTTGGTTTCCCTTTTAATCCAACAAACCAAATTACACAATCCCCTACTAATGGTATACTCTAACATGGAGAAAGCTTTAATTCACTGGTTTGAATCGATCCTAGATCAAAAGGAGACACCCTCAATTCACACTAGAGAACTCCATAATTGCATGATGCTCTTTTAGAACGTGTAATCCTTCCACAGATAGCCAAATCCCCCAATTTAGTATCAAAGGTGTTGGTGGTTTTTATTTTCTTCACAATACAACCTCACTAACATAAATTTTGAACCAAGGCAGGTCTATTTATTTCAAGGATATCATGCGCAATATATGCATGCAACATTCATTAATTGAGACTATATATCCCTAAATCACTTGATGCTTCCTCAATAAGAACTTGACCCTCAATCAAAGCTTGATGTTACTATGGTTGCTCACACTTGTAGGAATGAAGATCAACTCATTGCTATAAATAAATATCTTGCTGTCAAACTTCACACTTGCATGAAAGAGAGCTCTTTGCACACAGTTATAGAAATGGAAGTCACACTTGCAAAAATGAAAGAGCACTCGACTACCCTAAACCACTCTTGTAGAAAGGAAACAATGCTCACAGGAATCAAGTCCTCACTTGCATAAAATAACTCAACCACAACCACACAATCACTAGTTCTTATGCTACCAACTTCGAAATTAAATCATGTAACAACACAACCACTCTTTCAACATAAATCTTACTATTAGATGGCACCAATGATATAAGGCTAGAAATAATAAAGGAAAGTTATAACAAGAATAAATCATAACAACGTATAATAAAAATTAATTAACACTCTGTAACAAAGATAAATCATAACAACCTATAACATCAATAAATCAACAACATTAACATACAAATTATAAAGATTGATTCTTTGACAGCTATATATGAATATTGATATCCTATTATCTAAACCTTTTACTAGCTATCATAACATATTAGTAACAATAAAGCTTCAATACAATAAGAAATTTGTAGCATCTTTAAAACACAGTTACAGGAATCAAAACCACAACCTACAAACAAATAAATGAAGTAATTATGCTACCTTTATGTACACACAGTGATCCTTGCTAAAGAGGAGGGCCCTTCCTCCAGAGCAGGGACTTGGAGAAACTGTAGCTGACAAGCTAGCACAACAAATCATAACGCAAACCACAAACTTTTTGAGGATTGCATTAATTTGAAAATTTAAATGTACGAATGCACGATTCAAAATAACAATAATGACTACCCCATTTTCGAGGCATAGAGATCCTTCTTATAGGTTTGTCTACCAAGTCCAATATTAGTACAAATCACGATGAAAAACCATGAGAATCTTTCGATTCGCAGGCCATTTGAACAATAGTAACTAAAGGTTTTTTTTTTTTTTTTTTTTTTTTTTCTAAGAGAGTTACAACAAATTGGTTGCAGATAAAATCAATGCCACAACAATTGCCTCATTTTAGTGAGTAGCCAGAATGCTAGGAATTATAACTTCCATAGCCAAATTAACCACGTTATCAAGAAAGGTCAATTCCCTCCTGGCACAACAATCCAAGTTGACCTTCCCGAGTAACGACTATGTGTCAACACTCGAAGATAACACTAAGAATTGTATCAACATGGAATATAATATTCAACATTTAAACATTGCCTTGGTGTAACAATGTCATAGAATCTTAGAGAAACAATGTCACAACATATGAAATAGGCGAATAACAATTCCTAGCTGATTGGGTCATCTTGTAAACATTCTTCTTCATTACTTTATCAGTGAAATTCCCAAAACAACTATTGCTAATCAAATGCAAGAAAAACTACATAAGTTAGAGTGACAAAGATATAAATGATTAAATAAAATGATGTGATTATGAAAGGCAAAATAGTAAAAAAGGTAGGAAAAAGGCAATGAAAAGGATGCCAATTATTAAGTCCAACATCCTCCCCCCCCCCCCACACTCCCTCTTATGAAACCAGCTCAACAAAAGATAGAAAAGATAGATCAACGCCTTAGAATTTAGCCTCTTCGAGGGGGCAACCTCCTTTACATTACATAAATGAGCAATTTTTGGATGATACAAATGGACAAAACCTCCTTTCTATATATAGGAGTTCTAAAGGAGTCACAATATAACCGAGCCGACTTAACAATAATAATACAAAGCAAAACAAGAAATGACAATAGAGGGATTCTATGGGCAACAGTAAATAACAATATGGGAGGCAATAGGGGCACAACCAATATTAATAAGGGGTAAACTACCATAGTAACTGAGGTAATCACTAGTATTATAGGGACCAGCATGCCCCCTCTCCTTCAATAAAAAGTGTTGTCCTCAATGCTTGAGTAGTTCTGATACCTTCTAATAAATTCTCATCCTCCATGTGGGAAAAAAATTCCTTCCGCAGATAAGTTCTTCCACTTGATAAGATCTCCGAAATTGATCGATTTCGTAGCTGTCGAGATCTTGTTTCTATGACTTCTTCCGGTTCCAATATAATTTTTCCTTCCTCATCAAGTTCTCGCAATATTGTTTGAACTAGGAGCTTGTCGCCTATAACCTTCTTTAAACATGAAACATGGAAAACTGGGTGCAATCGAGAAGGTGCAGGAAGCTCCAATTTGTATGCCATAGTACCAATCTTTTGCAACACCTTGTACGGACCATAATACTTTGGTGATAATTTATTATCCTTCTTAGCTTGCTTGAGGGACATTTGCTTATATGGTTGTAGCCTTAAGAATACCCAATCACCTACAACAAAACTTCTTTCACTGCAATGCTGATCTACCTGTTGTTACATTCTATTCTATGCCACGAGGTTATCCTTTAAGAGTTGGAGGATTTGTTGTTGATGTTCGATGTGATGTTCCACTGCTTGAACCTTAGAATTTTCTCTTGAATATGATGTGATGGATGGTGGCTGATACCCATAAGTGCCATAAATGGGGTCATTTTTGTTGCTGTATGGAAGGAAGTGTTATACCACCATTCAGCTAGAGGCAACCATTTGACCCATTATGTATGTTTATCAGATACAAAGCAACGAGATATCCTTCCAAATATTTGTTTACTATCTCAGTTTGCCCATCAGATTGAGGATGATAAGATGAGCTATGAGCTAACTGAGTACCAAGACAAGAAAATAATTCTGTCCAAAAATTTCCAGTGAAAATGGGATCTCTGTCACTTACAATAATCGTTGGATTTCCATGTAGCTTTTGAATTGTTTCCATAAATGCAGTAGAAACTGTACTAGCTTTAAATGGATGTGATAATGCACAAAAGTGTGCATACTTGGTAAGTATGTCAACTACAACCATGATGACACTCTTTCCCTCAAACTTGGGTAAACCTGTGATAAAATCCATTGAAACCTCCTCCCAACGTTGGCTTGGAATGGATAAAGGTTGTAATAGACCGGTGTCTTAATTGTTTCAACTTTATTTTGTTGGAAAACCAAACATTACGCCACAAACTTTTGAATATCTAATTTAAGGCCATCCCAAAAAAATTCCTTCTTAACCCTATGGTAAGTTTTTAAAAATCCTGAGTGCCCTCCTAAGGGACAAGTGTGCAATTCCATAAGAATCTTTTGTTTTAGCTAGGAATTCTTACAGAGGTATAAGCGATCTTTGTACCATAACGAATCATTTTTCCAGCTAAATGTATCAGACGTACTGGAATCTTGTTGTAACTTTCGAATAAGTGCCCACACTGCTTCATCATTCTTCCATTCCTCCCTTGCTTCATTTATCCAATCTGGTTGGATAATAGAAATGGCACACAACAATGCTTTCACATCATCCTTTCTTAAGAGTGCATCTACCACCACATTTTGCGTTCCTTTTTTGTAGATGATTTCAAAGTCATAACCCAACATCTTTGTGACCCACTTTTGTTGCTCTTCAGAGGATAATCTTTGTTCTAAAAAGTATTTAAGGCTATCATGATCTGTTTTTACCTTGAAGTGTCTTCCCATTAGGTAGGGTCGCCATTTCTTAAGTGCATGGAGTAGTGCCAACATTTCCTTCTCATAAATAGCTTTGTGTAAAAACTTTCCCTTGATTGGACGACTTTCAAAAGCAATGGGTCTTTCATCTTGCATTAGACAGCACCAATTCCATTTCCTTAAGCATCACATTCCACAATAAAGGTTTTTGTGAACGGCGTAGCTAAGACCGGTGCTTGGCACATGGCCTCTTTAAGATGTTCAAAGGCCTTTGTTGCTTCTGGAGTCCATGAAAATGCATCTTTCTTCAATAATGTTGTTAGAGGTGCTGCTATTCTCCCATAATTCTTAACAAACTTGCGATAATACCCTGTCAACCCGAGAAATCCTCTCAGATGCTTTATGGATGTGGGGATTTTCCATTCCTTAATGGCTTTAATTTTGCTAGGGTCTACCTTAACTCCTTCATGAGATACAATATGACCCAGATATTCCACCTCTTGGACACCAAAGAAGCATTTGGATCTTTTTGCATATAATTGTTTCTCCTCCAATAGTTGTAGCACCCTATCAACATGTTCAACATGATCCTTCCAAGACTTGTTGTAGATTAGTATATCATCAAAAAAACTAACACAAATTTTCTAAGGAATGGTTTGAAAATTGAAATCATCAAACTTTGAAATGTTGAAGGTGCATTGGTAAGGCCAAAAGCCATGACCAAAAATTCATAATGACCCTCATGAGTTCTAAATGTTGTTTTCGGAATGTCTTCAATCTTCATTCTGATT